>JANJGK010000033.1:35138493-35168493 GCA_039081455.1 Macrobrachium rosenbergii
TTTAAATATATTTTATTAATCTGAAGTTATTCAAATTCTATTGTTACTATTTTACTATTGTAAATGTTCTAGTGCAAAACTAGAATTAAACTATATGCCACATATTTAAAAAGTAAATTTCAAATTTGTTAATATACTTTAATTATCTAACTACTGGATTCCTACCATTCATTTAAAGTTCTTCTTTCAGTAAAATAAAGTAAATAATACATACTTTACAATAAGAACTTAGATCACGTGCATAATAACAACTAAACTTTTATAACAAGTGAACTATTATTCTTTATTTCAGCAAAGTTCGGTCGTTTGTAAAGTATGAGAAAATGCAATTAATGTGAGATTTATTGCTTGTAATGGCTTTTAATTTTGTGCTTCTTCAAATTAAACACACTGAATAATAACACTGAACAATGACGAAAAACGTGAGTTATACATAACTGAATATCAACACTGAATAATGACAGAATGCAAAAGTGGTCGTTACCTTTTGAAAAATGTCCAAAACCTTTTGAAAACTGCATAAAGTCAATAAAGATGTGCCTTGCTTTGCTGAACGAATGATCACGTCTACGGTTCCTAGATAACTATCGTAGTGGAAGGTCATCAATCCAGACATTTCGGTGGATAATTCCTTTATCATCCTTTGAGCCTTATCTGTTTTGTTGGGAAGGAAAAATAAGATCATAACTCGGCGTAGATATTTGATAATCTCAGTTACTCTGAAAAAGGAAAAGTTAAAAACAGATAATTTCCAGTCTGAGGAACCATTTTTCCTTTACAGAAATAACGAGAATGTCAAAGGCTTCGTTATTTTTGATGTTCAATGCCTATTTTAATCTTTGATAATATTTCCTTCTTACTTCCTAAAAAAATGGATAAATTGATGAATATTTATCCTTCCATAATCAATCTGTCCTTACCTCTGCTTCAGATATTTATGTTATTAGTTTATGTTCAGATTTAGTTATTATAAATAGTTAAGAATAAATCTAAACGGTGAAGCAAAAGAGGGTCATTGTTTTCTCAAGCACTAAAATTTATAGAAAATTTTTTAAATTTTTTTGTTATTTAAATTGAGTATTCAAAATCATTGGTTATATCACTGATATAAATTACACTGTAAGAATAAAAACTTACCTTCTTGACCTATCTCGTAAAGGAGCTGTATGTTCAAGAGTGTTGAGTTAACCAGTTTCTTCATAAATGTCAAGAAGCTGCTTCCATAATGATCACTGAAATTAATATATATATATATATATATATATATATGTATATATATATATATATATATATATATATATATATATATATATATATATATATATATATATATATATATATATATATGTAATATGTTTGATTTTAAATCACGAAAGAGATAAAAACGTAATGATTATACGAACAAAGTTATAACCCTCGAAGGAAAAGAGAAACGGTTGTGATGCTAAGTACTGCTTAGCATCTCATTTGTTTCGCTTTTCCTTCGTTGCTGTAACTTTGTTCATATATACATATATATATATATATATATATATATATATATATATATATATATATATATATATATATATATATATATATATAGATCTAGTTATATATATGTAATATCAATTCACAGAGAAAATAATTATTAATATTGTCAGTTTCTGATCAAAAAGAAAACTATTGATATTTATTTTTAATGATAATCATATCCGCTATATTCTGGTCCTTGCAGGTGGGTAGTGCCGTCGATGCGCCTCACGCGTTGCACTGCAGGCATTACTTAACGTTCTTTGTAGCGTCTCTTCGTCCCCTAGCTGCTACCCCTTTCATTCCTATTACTATACCTCCGTTCATATTCTCTGTCTTCCATCTTGCTATCCACTCTCTTCTTACAATTATTTCACAGTGCACCTGCGAGGTTCTTCTGTTACACTTTTCAAACCTTTGTACTCTCAATTTCCTTTTGCAGAGCTGAATAACCTCATGGATCCCAGTGCTTGGTCTTTGGCAAAATTTCAATATTCTATTCTTTCTATGCTATATTCTGGTTTTCAGAATGCGCGTCATTACTTATGGTACTTGAAATTCAACAGTAACTAGAATTAAATCTTGTAGTGTAATTATTTAAATAAGGAGGCTTAGGATTTAGTTACCGGTACAGTTGAAACAATAAAACTCTAGTTTTTAATTTCATGCCTAATCTAATGAAGATGTGAGTAGTGTCACTGTTAATCTAGTTCAAATGGAACTGAATAATAATCGGTTCATTTTTCAGTTATAAACATTATTCGACTCTAAAGTTATCTGAAACTCAAACCTAGAATTAAATTGTTTCTGTGTTGTTAAGCTAACCCTAAACACTATATTTAACTATCTGTGACACAAGAACTTTTGCTAATCAAATTTCAGCTGCACTTTAACGTTAAATGTTATTGTAGATAAGTAGCACAGGTTATAATAACCGTTTATAAGCACTGAATGATGCACACACACGCTACATACGTTTTATTACCACAGCCGAACATAATACGATCCTTCAAACCCGTAGCAGTCTGAACGGTGGCGTTTGCTGAACATTCCACCACTAGGAATGCGTTTAAGGTGACAAGTAATGCTGTTGACAGGAAAAAGGTTGTCACATTTCCATAAACTGAAGGAGAAAATACTGATACATTTATTTCATTGGCTAATTTAGTAATATTTAGAAAATCAAAGACCACGTACAGTTACGCCCAAGTATTTGTGTCGTCATATGCAGATCAACAATAGGGCAACAGGTAGGTATTACTAATAACAAAAAGCCTAAAACTGTATTTACTGGTAGGATTTATTGAAAGTGATTTAAAGTTCAGAGAAGTAGAGGAACACTTGTCTCTTTTTCGACAGCAGACAAGCTCTACAGCCACTTACCTAGAGTACTTTTAGTTATAAGCACCATCCTTCAGAGGTATCAGGCCAATCTGAAAAGGATCTATCAGTTAAGTATATATATATATGTATACTCACACAAACACCCATATATATATACAGACATACATATAAATATATATATATACATATATATATATATATATATATATATATATATATATATATATATATATATATATATATATATATATACTCGTATATATATATAGTATATATATATAAATTCGTCAACCATTAATTAAGCTTCATTTAGGGAAAATGGAGGAATTATTGATAGGTAAATATGCAACTTACTTAATTTCCAATCAAAATTCATTATACTAGGGAGAGGATTAGCGATATAGCTATCTTTTCTCTAGCATGATGAACATTAATTAGAAATTAGGTAAGACGTACTTGGCTGCCTTGCAATAATTCCTTTGCTTTCTCCAAGCGAAGCTTAATTAATGGTTAACACACACACACACACACACACACATATATATATATATATATATATATATATGTATATATATATATATATATATATATATATATATATATATATATATATATATATATATATATATATTTATTTATTTACTTATTTTATTGAGAAAAATTTAGGGAGAGAAGAAGAGTCAACAAGTGTCAAGAAAGGTAAACAAAAGAAACAAATCTATTTAACTGAATCTTTCGAAGATTTGTATATTGTTTTCAAGCAATTTTGTAAGATTTTGTACAAATTGGTCTAATTAAAAAGATGTGTAGTGCAATAACTAGTAATTTAAAAAGTAATTTGAGATGTAGTCATTACTTGAATGGTACAACGCTCTCTACAAAGAGAGAGAGAGAGAGAGAGAGAGAGAGAGAGAGAGAGAGAGAGAGAGAGAGAGAGAGAGAGAGAGAGAGAGAAGGATCTCCAGACCACTAACCCTCCTCCGTTTTGTGTCCCTCGATGTCTTCAGGACATCTTTCCTCCTTCAGATCTCCTGGGCGAATGGGAGCTTCCAGGCGTTAACAAGCAACTTTTAAGGCCCTCTGCTTTGATAATTGATTGCCTCTCCTTATTAATTTTACAATGGCTTCATTCTCAGTCATGGAGACCTGTCCATTTTCGGTGGATAAGTTTTCTTTCTTTGTCCGGCGATCGTGAAATCAATACAGGCATGTACCTTGCATGTCGTTTTTATTTTCTTGATTTTTTTTAGTATAACGAACCTTGATTTTATTATATCCCGAGACAATGAGAGGAATGACTCAGCAGCATGTGCTGGTAATAGAATAAAGCTAGGACAGTTTCTCTGTAGCGTGACACTAAGAATTTCTCTACATATATTTTCTAAACATTCATTGATGCAAAGCATTCTAACACAAAAGTAAGAAGGGTTCCTCATCGCCACACTATAGACACGAAGGGAAACTAATGGAAGTTTATTTGTTTAGGTAGAAGGAGTGTTAGATTTAAGAATAGGAAGAGAAAAACATATTTTATAGAATAATTATGAAGTCCGAGAATGGTCAAGTGATAATAAAAGTGAAAGTCGTCGGGAGAGTCATCATCTGCGCCCGTCTGTGTTTGGGGAACGATAAGAGTTTGTGAAGATGGAAGGTCTGAAGCTAGAATGGAAGAGGGCAGAATGCCTAAAGTGGTTATGGAAGGATCAGTAGGAGGGAGAAGACCGGTGGGGAGATCGAGGATGAGACGGAAAGATAATGTGTTTAGAGATCTTAGAGCATTAGGAGTGGAGGAGGATCATGAGAATAACTGGAGAGGTGCAGCTCAACAGGGGAACGTGGAGAGGTCTGGTACAAGCGGCCATGGGCCACCAAATGAATGGAAGGTCTGAAGTACCTGGCATAAATAAGAATGGAAGGTCTCTTATCAAAGTGTATCCAGAATTTGTTAGGTAATAAGGAATACTTGGTTCTCAGCTAAACCGATGAGGGAAAAGGTTAGTGATATAATTTCTTAGAACAGAGAAAATAAAAAAAAAAACAAATTATTAGGTGAAATGGCGTGTACAGAAGTAGCTTAAGATATATCTGACCATTGCATGCTTTAAACATATATGAATAAAGTAAATATTTTCAACTGGAAAAAAATTTCGTTGTGGCTGCAAATGCAAGAATGCAAATGCACCCACCTACATACGTACAGCTGCATGGGATGAATAGCTGTCATTTTCCATGTTCATGAGCTATACTTATATAACAAATGAGATGAAGACTATTCTTTATACTCAAAATAAATTTTATTTAAAAGCCACAAGAACAAGTGCCTGCTAATATACGAATGAACTCAAGCACATGAAAAGGTACCCGTTAGGAGACACTACATGCTCAATAGATGGCGCCCAAAAGGCTTACAATAACATGAACGTTTAGAGGTTTTAGATCCTCACGAGAAGAATCCCAAAAAGATTTCAATATCATAAAGGTTTATAATTTTCAGATGCTTAGATGACGCTCAAAAGGAATTTAATATCACCAAGGAACGTGAAACTTATTAACGTTCGTGATATTAGATTCCTTTTGAGCGTCATTTATTGAGCATCTGAAACTTATAAGTTCCAGATGCTCAAAGGGGTACGCTCAAAAGGAATATAATAATGTGGTTTATTTATACGTTTCAGATGCTCAATAGATGACGCCAAAAGCAACCGCATGTTACGTAGGTTTTAAGTATCAGATGCTCAGTATATGACGCCTAAAAAGAATCCCATAGCGTAGGTATATAAACTTGCCTTCCGTGGAATCTTCGTGCAGACATTCCAGTGAAGCTATTAATTATGCTGCCGTGATAGTCACTTCGTGAAAGGTGATAGGCAGATGAGTGACAGGAGCAGGTAAATATGTCTGAACTGGTGAATGATCAATGAAGAATGGAGAAGCGTCTGAATATCTCAGTGAATTTCTTGCACTTGATGGACGTAAAGGCTACCCTTGGATTCCATAAACATTATCTTCAGTGTAATAATAAGAATTACATTGATCATAATGAAATAATAACCGTTGTAGTAAGACCTTCTTGTTACAATTACTTATGGCAAGAGCAACATTGCTAATGCTACTAGAAGCCGTAGTGATATACAAAGAGTAATCACCTGTTGATAACTGTAGGGAAGAAAAGACCCTTCATTGAGTCGATTTTTGAGATGTATTATTAAACAGGAATGAAAAGTTTTAGCTGCCCTTTCGTCAGAGGAAATGCAAGTGAAGAATGTTCTTGAGATTCTCTG
Source organism: Macrobrachium rosenbergii (assembly GCA_039081455.1). Lineage (NCBI taxonomy): Eukaryota > Metazoa > Arthropoda > Malacostraca > Decapoda > Palaemonidae > Macrobrachium > Macrobrachium rosenbergii. The sequence goes on from JANJGK010000033.1 coordinate 35,144,631, forward strand.
TATATAATTTGTGCCATTACTGTGGATAAACAGGCAACTATATTCCATCACTTTGAAGATCCTATCGTAAGGTTTACACACTAGACTGGAATTTGGATTATTGTTAACAAAGTAATTAAAAGTTTAATGCAATTGTCACGGGGGCAAGACGAGTACGCATTCTTATCGGAATTATAGCTTCAGTTTTGAGAAGTATATACAGAAAAACAAGACCCGTTGGTGAAAGATCGATAAAAGTAGGTGGACACAGGTAAAGAACAAGGCTATGATTGCTGCCGAATTCATACTTTTATAATACTAAATTGTAGCTAAGCCCTTTTGCAGAAACTCTTTACAGCACTTGGGGCTTATTTTGGGGTAATGCTGCCCGTTCAATTACTTCTTCCAGCGTAGTTATGTCCCCCCAAAGGTGAATAACTGTCAGGTTTTTAAATGATTACTTAGGTCAACAAGGGGTTAGATGGATTTTTTTAGGAAATAGACCCAAGTACATACATACGTGCATACATACTTACACACAAACATAATATATATATATATATATATATATATATATATATATATATATACTGTGTGTGTATTTATATATATACATATACATATACACATACATATATATATGTATCTGTATATGTATGTATATATGTATGTGCGTGTGTTTGTTTGAAATGCAATGAATAAATGCTAATGCCCTAAGAATGGATCAACTAGATAATAAATTAATGATAATGAAACATTTGCCAGTCAACTGATTGACACGGTACAGAGATTAAGAAAAGAAACAGCAATGAATTCTAAGAAAGGAGATGAATTAGCAGAAACGGCCGTCTCCCATTTATCTTCCAAGACTATGAAGTAAACGATGGATAAGTGATATGTGTTATGGCTTGTCGAAGGAATATTGTTGAGACGAATGAGTTTTGTATAACATATTTATATGGAAATACAGGATGACTGGTGCTGAGGCCATCTCTTTCTGTCCATTCAGTTTTCCAACTCCCCTTGATGCAAGCAAGAGAAAGAGAGAGAGAGAGAGAGAGAGAGAGAGAGAGAGAGAGAGAGAGAGAGAGAGAGAGAGAGAGAGAGAGAGAGAGAGAGAGAGAGAGAGAGAGGTTAACATTGTGAAGTTAATAGGTTATGCAAAGTAAATGTGCTGATGAGTGTAAAAAAAAACATGAAGAAAAGAATACTATTTCAAGTTACTTATCTATATACTTTGTAAGTAAGAAAAATACAGTGGTTTATACCTTAAATGATGCAGTTTATATTCATACACGAAGTTCCTACGTAAATTCCAAAGTATTAATTATGTAATGCTCATTTTTCACTTTTTCGAAAGTTATTGAGCGAGCACATGAAATTCTGAACAGAAACGCTTTCTGTGAAAATCACTTCTACCAAATGAACGCACCCACCTGAAAGGGTAGCGCTAAGAAAACATCACCTGCTCAGTAGACGACGCCGAAAAAGAATCCGACAGCGTTTGAGTTTCGTAAGTTTCCCTTCCGGGAAATCTTCGCGTGAACATTCCGTTGGAGTCGTCAATAATATCGCTTACGTTTTTAGCCATAAAGAGGGATGATATTTCATATTATTATTATTATTATTATTATTATTATTATTATTATTATTATTATTATTATTATTATTATTATTATTATTAGCGTAAAGTTCATTTATTTACATTTATTTAAAAAGATCGTATCTAGTCGGTTATACCTTTACCCGTCAAATTCTGCTTACAATTATTTGTTGTTGTACGAGGTTAAGCTGACCTTATGCCAGGACGGGTTCTTCTTGCTTATGGAACATCTCGGTGGTCATGTATGAAATGGAAAGCTCAGCAGGCAAAGGTTTTAAACCTTTGTAAACCCTATGAGGTAGTAAAGGAAGAATTATATGCGCTAAGGAAAATGGAATATTAGCATAGCAAGATAGAAAACGGAATCGTAAAATTCTACGGAGTTTTACTTACTCGAACATCTCAACAATAGTAAAAGCATCGATCTTTAGGTCGTAGGGGATCGATGGAGGTAAAGTCAAGATCTGAAGTCAATGATAGAGTGAGGTTTTCGCCATGTTTAAAAGGAAAACATCTTGTGTTTGTCTCTCGTGGAGAACTGTAGACTGTTAATATATTTACTGGCTTATGCCTCGTGTTTATACCTTGGGCAAGGACTGTAGAGTGTGAGAGTGTAAATATCTGTATTTTGAGTGTGCCTTCATACAATGAAGAGACAAAAAACGTTGGGCGGTGTTTGTAAAGGCGCAGAACAGGAGGTGGGAACGAAATCAGTAACTAGAAGAACTGCTGGGCAAGTGCCGATGGACCTTTGTTTATATCATTAAACTGGAAAAAAAAAACGGAAAATTCACCCCGCTCCATATCTAAAGGGACAGTTCAGCTTATGTAATCCTTTCAGTCACATGATCCAATTTCATTTTTATTACCTTCTCTTCAGTATTTTTTTTTATTTTTAGTGAGAGAATGATTAACTCTTGTCTTCAGATATGACAGGCAAAATTCTATAAAAATCACTACTATATGAATTAAATTCTTAAATGTAGATACTCTTATGTATATAAACATATGCACACACACATATATGTATGTATGTATGTATGTATGTATGTATGTATGTATGTATGTATGTATGTATGTATGTATGTATGTATGTATGTATGTATGTATGTATAAACTTTTAATGAATAAATCGGTCGAGAATAAAGCGAAAGATATGTCCAGAATAAATCCACTGAAATAAAAGTCCTTGTAACATCATTCTATGCCGAGAACATTTAGTTTTTCATACTTCTAACTATGTCATTAACTATAGTTATGAATGGCGTGCAGAACCTCTCCAACTGATGCTATTGTAATAATTAAAACCATATAACAATACACGTTCATGTAGCGTCCCTCCACGAAGGGAATGTTTTGTTTTGATGTATCTGATGACGTCATCTATCAGAGTAATGAATGGGGCTGCAGACGACTTTCCACTCTCGCTGTTTACGCGACGATGTAGTTTTTCAGGTACCTCCAGTATAAAAGTAATAGATTTTTTTCGACAACCAGTCATTTTAAGTGTGTCGGTTCTTGCATCCTGGTAGATATAAAGCGTATGGAATCATTGGATATGCAATGACATAATTATGTTCTTTGCCTTTATACGTTGTAGTCTCTGTATTTGTCGACCCAGTGTTTTTGTTTTGTTACGTAGATAGACGCAGCCTTCCTCTCTTGTAGCCATATATGAGTGGACACTAATCTATACTTATAACAAGTAAAAATAGAAGGAAATAAATAAGATTTCTCTCTCTCTCTCTCTCTCTCTCTCTCTCTCTCTCTCTCTCTCTCTCTCTCTCTCTCTCTCTCTCTCAAAACATGTAGTGTACTTTGTTTTTTCTGTTCCTAAAGGATATGGCAACTCCTATGGTACGATTATTATAGTCATCCCGATATAATAATGATCCATTGAAGAAGAAAACGAATGATATCCATTTTCTTTCTTGCAAAATTCCGTTACTTCCTTACTTATTCGCGCATTTGTGATTAGAATAAATCTAGGAACTTCTAAACAGACCTTCCATATGTCCGCATGTGTCCAGAGAAAATGATTATGTGAAGTAAAAGCAATAATAAATAACAAATAAATATTTGGAATGATGTACACATTTATCAGTCGACAAAATAATTCCTCCAACAAGCCTTGGCTCGAATCTCACACGGTGGTGAGAATTTTTTTTGAAGGCAATTTAGTTTTTAATTGCAGGTTAATCAATAAAGAAATTTATTAGCCTTAAGTAATATTTTAACGACAATTTTCAATATCCTTAATGAGGAAATAGACTGAAAATAAGAGTATATATATAAATATACACATATGTATAGATGTATATATATACACACATATATATGCATACATAATATATATATACATATATATATATATATATATATATATATATATATATATATATATATATATATATATATATATATAAGCAAAAATGTTGATAGATGTATGAATATATAACTGACATCACATTTCTTTTATGAATATCAATAATATTCCGTAAATTCAGCGTAAATTTAAAGACACTAAATGAGAGAGAGAGAGAGAGAGAGAGAGAGAGAGAGAGAGAGAGAGAGAGAGAGAGAGAGAGAGAGAGAGAGAGAGAGAGAGAGATAGGATTTCTATTTTTACTCCGGAGAGAGACGTTAACATCCGGCCACAGGAAACTAACCCATGATGGATGTTTTAGCCTGTGACCTTTCTCTTCCGTTCTTGGGTCCTTTCTAAAAAGAAAAGTGAAAAACAGAAAGTTGTTTCTCCTCGAACGGGGTCTGTGTCAAGATATCCTTCAGTGCTTTGCTTTATGTTTGCGATAATACTAGATTACAATGATTTAAGCGTTCATGCATGAATTTATATTAGTAACTGTCTTTCTCTTACGTTCTCTCTCTCTCTCTCTCTCTCTCTCTCTCTCTCTCTCTCTCTCTCTCTCTCTCTCTCTCTCCCTATATACATATAGATACGTTATACATATACATATATATAGATAGATATATAAATACTGTATGTGTGTGTATATGTAAGTATACATATGCACATACTTCCATACATAAATACATACATATATTTATGCATTATATAAATATTTATATATAATACATATATATATATATATATATATAATATATATATATATATATATATATATATATATATATATATATATATATATATGTGTGTGTGTGTGTGTGTGTGTGTGTGTGTGTGTGTGATTGTGTGTGTGTGTCTGTGTGTGCGTGTAATACAAAGCCAACATTACCTTTAAAAGACACTGGCTCCAGAATCTTGTTCCCACAAGATACAAGAAACCCACTGTTAAATTCAGTCGAAGTACTTTTCTTCCATAGTGGACCTCCCCAATATGTTATAATATTTTGTAATTCTTCGTAATAGTAATAAGGTTGCTTTTGATTGTATTTTTCTTTCGAGGTGAAATTTTAATTACTCATTGGTTCCATATTCACTCGTATTTACCTTGAAAAATATTAACATTTGTAATCGTTTATACGCAAAATGCCCCCCTCTCTCTCGTCTCTCTCTCTCTCTCTCTCTCTCTCTCGCTTCTCTCTCTCTCTCTCTCTACGTGTTTAGAGAGAGAGAGAGAGAGAGAGAGAGAGAGAGAGAGAGAGAGAGAGAGAGAGAGAGAGAGAGAGATCTTTTCCTTCTTTTCTTCTTCTTCTTCATTATTCCACCTATAAAATAGAACCACATATTCAATTCTACCATCAGCAATTCTTGACGTAAACAGAAAACATTTCCGAAATATTGGAACTGTCTTTAAGAAGCCTGGGGAGAGAGAGACACATTCAGGGGGATCACGCTCTCGCCTGAATCCGAAACTTCCCCCGAGGGAACCGGGCGTTCCTCTGGGGCATTCGACTAAGAGGTCGGATGGCTTCACTGCCCAGCCCCCAGGGGACCTTTGGGCCATTCAGACCGGGCATTAATTAACCGGCTTAGAGCGGAACGAAGCGTCACGTTCCTCTGTCACTCGGTGATTGTTCTTGGAACGTGTGAACCCGTCAGGTGAGATTGGTATGTTTTGACATGGTCAAATTTACCAACGTTCTACTGTGTTGTTATTTAAAGCCATTTACAGTTTTTTATTGATTTAAAATTATTTAAAGACATGGAATTTTTATTGATTATTTAAAACTAATTATTAGTATTTAAAAGATAATCAAAAACTGTTATCTAGGTGGCGCCTGACAGTCAAGTACTACAATTATGTTAACTCATGTAGATGAGGTGAGATTTAAATGTGAAATATTACTAAATTTTTTACCAGATAAATGGACAAATGTTAGAGCTAGTTGTTAATGAAGGAAAAGCCCTAATAAAATTGTTCTAATATTAGGAAAAAGATGAAATTCAGTTTGCAATTATATATTGATGAAGTCACTTACAATATATAAGTTATTATTTGAAGTATTGAGTGATTTGTGACCCTTTTTCTGTATAACATTAATTAGCGAGTTCCTCAAAGCTTAGGTGACAAATTAACAACACTGAGTTTTGAAATAAAATAAAATTATATATAATTGAGTATGTCAGTTATTTAATTTTCTTTTTCATTTTTTGAAATTCCTTTCTTTGAGACTGGAGCAACACTTTTATTCCAGATCATAAAATTCACTCTTTTTTAATACAGTTTAAAAAGAGCATAAAATATATGTTGCAAATAAAAGAAAAACCGAGTAATATCCCACTATGAGAAAGAAAATGCATTATAAAACATGAAATTAACCGATATTTTCCTCAGTAGACTCATCTGTAATCAGTTTTCATAAGGATCCTTTGTTGTTTTCTTTAATTTGTTTTTTTCTAAATAACGCCCACAGGGCCCCCTCCGCTAATAATGCCATCGTAGCCACCAAGTAACCAAGAAACATCAAGAAGAAAGCAGTCTGTAATGAATAATGATAATAATAATAATAATAATAATAATAATAATAATAATAATAATAATAATAATAATAATAATAATAATATTAATAATAATAATAATAATAATAATAATATTAGGGGCACAAAAGACCAGCTCCTGATAGACAAAATGGTAATGAAGAAAAGTAAGAGAAGGAGAACCAACCTAAGCATGGCATGGGTCGACTACAAGAAAGCCTTCGACATGTTAACGCACACAAGGCTAGTAGAATGCCTGAAAATACATGGGGCAGCTTCCTAAAAAGTACAATGCGTAACTGGAACACAGTACTTACAAGCTTTGGGATAAGACTAGCAGAGGTTCGTAGTAGCCATGATTCCTATGACAAAAGTCCTGCAAGATATGGATGCTGGGTACCAGTTCAAGATAGGAAGTAACAGAATTAACCATCTGATGTTCATGGACAACATCAAGCTGTATGGTAAGAGCATCAAGAAAATAGATACCCTAATCCAGACTGTAAGGACTGTATCTGGGGACACCAGGATGGAGTTTGGAATAGAAAAATGCACCTTGGTCAACATACAAAAAGGCAGAGTAACAAGGACTGAAGGGATTAAGTTACCAGACGGGAATAGCATCAAACACGTAGATGAGACAGGATACAAATATCTGGGAATAATGGAAGGAGAGCATATAAAACACCAAGAGATGAAGGACACTATCAGGAGAGACTATATGCAGAGACTTACGGCGATACTCAAGTCAAAACTCAACACCGGAAACATGGCGAAAGCCATAAATACATGGGCAGTTCCAGTAATCAGATACAGTGCAGGAGTAGTGGAGTGGACGAAGGCTGAACTCCGCAGCATAGACCAGAAAACTAGGAAACATATAACATATGACATACACAAAGCACTACGCCCAAGAGCAAGCACAGACAGGACTATACATAACACGAAAGGAAGGATGAAGAGGCCTACTAAGTATAGAGGACTGCGTCAACATCGAGAGCAGGGCACTGGGGCAATATCTGAAAACCAGTGACGACGAGCGTCTAAGGAGTGCATGGGAAGATGGACTGATAAAAGTTGACGAAGACCCAGAAATATACAGAGACAGGAGAATGAAAAAACAGAAGAGAGGGATGGCACCGCAAACCAATGCACGGACAGTACCTGAGTCAGACTAAATAACTGGCCAGCAAGGAAACATGGCAATGACTACAGAGGGGAGAACCCAAGAAGGAAACAGAAGGAATGCTAATAGCGGCACAAGATCAGGCCCTAAGAACCAGATATATCCAAAGAACAATAGATGGAAATAACATCTCATCCATATGCAGGAAGTGCAATATGAAAGACGAGATCATAAACCACATAGCAAGTGAATGTCCGGCGCTCGCACTGAACCAGTACAAAGAGAGGCATGATTCAGTAGCAAAAGCCCTCCACTGGAGCCTGTGCAAGTAACATCAGCTAGCTTGCAGTAAGGAGTGATACGAACATCAACCTGAGGGAATAATAGAAAACAATTAGGCAAAGATCCTCTGGGTCTCTGGTATCAGAACAGATAGGGTGATGAGTGTCAATACACCAGACCTGACGCTGATTGACAAAATCACGAAGAAAGTATCACTCACTGATGTCGCAATACCATGGAAAACCAGAGTAGATGAGAAAGAAAGAACAAATTGATAAGTATCAAGACTTGAAAATAGAAATAAGAAGGATATGGGATATGCCATTAGAAATTGTACCCATAATCATAGGAACACTAGGCATGATCGCAAGATCGGTGAAAAGGAACCCGGAAAAACTGGAAGCCGAAGTAGTTCCAGGACTCATGCAGAAAAGAGTGCTATTAGTGAGAAAAGTGATGGACTCCTAAGGAGGCAGGATTCAACCCAGAACCCCACACTATGAAAACCACCCAGTCGAATAGGATGACTGTGATAAAAAAAAAAACCAATAGTAACAGTATTTAAATCATAAGATTCGCCAAAAATGTACGAATGAAAAATCTGCAGTCGTTTCTGATTTGTTGTAAACAGTGTATCGCCATATAATAAGTCTACTAGAAACACTCTAAATTTATGGTTGTAACCTTCGAATAGTGTTTTATGGACCTTTTTATCTTCATAATATATATATATATATATATATATATATATATATATATATATATATATATATATATATATATATATATATATATATATATATATATATATATGCACATACTAACCTGAAGGTAAGTAAGAGTGATGGCCGAGGAATTGGAGTCTTTGTCCTTTTCGTCATGCTTCTTCGGTATTTTTTGTCTTTCTACCTCACCCCACTTGCCCACCATCCCAGCATCCACAAGTCTCCTCATTCTGGAGTCCCAAAAAGGAATGAGTGAGGTAGAGACATTTTTGCCTTAATGATGTCCATATTATTATTATTATTATTATTATTATTATTATTATTATTATTATTATTATTATTATTATTATTATTATTATATTCAGAAGATAAACCCCTATTCATATGGAACAAGCCTAAGGGGTCGTTGTTATTATTATTATTATTATTATTATTATTATTATTATTATTATTATTATTATTATTATTCAGAATATAAACTTCTATTCATGTGGAACAAGCCTAAAGGGATCATTATTATTATTATTATTATTATTATTATTATTATTATTATTATTATTATTATTATTATTATTATTATTATTATTATTATTATTATTATTATTATTATTATTATTCAGAAGATAAACTCCTATTCAAATGGAACAAGCTTACAGGGGCCAGTGACTTGAAATTCAAGCCACCAAAGATTTTGGTGTTCATTTGAGAGAAGTTACAAGAAGATAACAGGAAATGCAAGAAGCGTAGATCAGTCATTAGAATAAGAAAAAATAAAATGTTATTAAATGATTAAAATTCAAGGTGAATTGTTTTAGGGCAGTACTGCATCCAAAAAGGGTGCTTTTGTTTATATATAACACAGGCAACATTTCCAAAGCCTTGTGACGTCAAGGGCCTCTGTGAAATTCCGCCACCCTTGTCTTTCCTGAGCCTTTATCTCTATCATTCTTTCAAGGTTCCTCTCATCTCCATTTTCCCTTCTCATAGTTTTTATCCAATATGTCTGGATCTTTTTCATCTCTTTTGGTTTCCCCATGATCCTAATTGACACTATTACGTTCTATTTTCGCCGGGGTGATAATAGTCACTGTTAAATACTATTGTGTAAGATTTTAGAAACGGCCCTTTTAGGTAACCAATTAGAACAAAGTACAAAACTTTTTCCAGCACAAACATAAAGAGGACAAAGAGTATGATCGAGTAAAGGTAGTATTTTTTAGATAACCAAAAAGTAAAAAAAAAAAGAAGTAAATTCACCAAATTGTAAAGACAAAATTAACATGATAACAGTGAATAACAATGATGTAAACCAAATATATTGTACATGTATGAATGTACTTCCAAATGTATTCTACGTGTACGAATGTATTTCCTAATGTGTTGTACATACTGTATATGAATGTATTTCCAAATGTATTACACACGCATGAATGCATTTCCAGTAATTTATCAAGCAATGCTTTAATACAAAATAACACTGAGACTTACACTTTATTGAAAGGTCTTTGGTAAGGAGCCCCTTGTGGGCAAACGAATGCAGAAGAAGCTGGATAGAAGACTTCACGACCCACGTAGAATTTATGTTCCCCCAATTCCAACGAGACAACTTTTCCATTATCGCAAGGATCAATGTGTACTGATTTCGCCTGCAAGATCTTCAACGCCACGAGAAAGGAAAGGGAGCTTTCATGAGGTATTTTGAGGTACAAAGGTGTAATAAATATAAAAAAATATCAAGATTTTATCCAGATAAGAAGACAAGAGGATTGACCTGCGAAATTACTTTTTTGAGTGCCCGTTTACCTCCTAATACTATTCTTCTTACATGCATTTTAATAAATGTGTATCTGCTTATTAGTTTATTAATTTGTTTTTTCTTTTTTAAGAAGTGAGATCTCTTCTTTCTGTATTTCCCTTCACCTCCTCTTACTTCTACTTACTGAATACCATATTCTTTGGAGGTTTGAATTCCATGTCAATGGCACCTGTGGGCTTGTTCCATATGAATAGGGTTCATCTTCTGGATATAATAATAATAATAATAATAATAATAATAATAATAATAATAATAATAATAATAATAATAATAATAATAATAATAATAATAATAATAATAATAATAATAATAATAATAATGTGAAATGCCATCCCTCTCTAGTTTTAAAAACGTAAGCTAAACTATTCATTTAAAAGCATATTACATGTTGCTTCAGAGTAAGTGCACAAATTACAGTACCTTTCTTACTTACGAGTCTCAGCCCAGTGTCAGTGCTGTTCACAAAACTCTTGGATCTGTCCTTATGGTTGAATAGTCCCCAGGTTTGTTTGTAAATGCCTTGGGTCGCGTCCTTAAAAAGTTAAGTCATGTTATTTATCATATGTCTGAATATTGGATGAGTAATGACTATGGTTAAAAAGTAGATTTCACATATTTGAAAGGAGAGTTTTAGATTTTTAAGCTTTATAAACCTACGAAGGCTAAGCATTTGTGATTAAGAGAATACATAAATTTTTTTTGCTTATGAGTATAAAAATTTTTGATCAACAGATTGCATAAAATTTTGCTTATGAGGATTTTCAAGCTGCATCGTTCTCATAATTCCTTAAATTTATAACATGCCGTTAAATGTAATATGTAAAATGTAAAAATGATATTCTGAACGACTCCCTTATTCATATGTAATACACATGTAAAGCATTCTTTCCCTAGATATATAATTACTGGTCATACCCAAATAATAATAAGAAATTTGGAATTTCTGAACAGTTTCATAAATATGAATTATCCTGACCTTAAACGCATATTCCAGGAGAGTGTCCTCGACCACAGTCAGAGTAAATCCATTTTCAACTGCTCTCTGGAGGTCCTGCAAACTGTCAATTGGTTTCTCGTAGACAGGGGCAACAAGAAATGAAGTTAATGTCCCAGAGTAGAGAGCTGTAATAGATCATTTGTGTATGAAGAAATGATTTATATATTCTGTTACGTATGAAATTATTAGGAAATTAAAGTTGTCTCGGAAGAAGACCCTCTCTTTTACCTTATTACTCTACTACCCTATCGATCTTTATTCACTTACAAGAGGAATAATGAATCAATATATTAAAAAATACCTAAAAAAATAACTTACCACAGACGACCAAGCAAAAAATATACCAGAAGAAGAAAATGATCCTCTGGGACAGGCTTTCTGTGTCGAGAAGATTACCTTGCTGAACCAAATTGCGAAATATATTGAGTGAATAAGTCTGAAGGTCCCACTTCGATTTTTGAGGGCTGAATTTCTCTGAGATTTCAGACTGAAGCCTTAAAATAGGACCTATGGCCAGGGTCGTGATCACGATGCAGATCCATATCTGTAATAAACGGAAAAAGTGGTGAAAGGTAATTTCTTATTTTATTATCTTTGAAAGGCTTGAGTATAAAAATAATTAACAGTATAAATACGGTGTAACCTGGAATGATGAAATTTAGTATTACAAGAGAGAGAGAGAGAGAGAGAGAGAGAGAGAGAGAGAGAGAGAGAGAGAGAGAGAGAGAGAGAGAGAGAGAGAGAGAGAGAACTGAAACAATCCAATCCAGCACTTACCATGTAATACTATGTAATTTACGAAATCTTCCTTCTCTTATATTTATTGTACAGTCTTAATTAAGTTCTATTCCACACGTAGCATTTACTGTTATATTCCACACGTAGCATTTACTGCTTCCATGGAACAACTAGACAATTTCATGTACATCTCATCTCCAAGGCTGGAGATGTATCATAATTCTCACAAGTGAGAGAAGAAAACTAAAAAAAAAAGATCAATAGTTATAAACATATTTCAGTCACTATGAAGGCTTTATAAAATAATGATAACGGTGATGGTGCGCACTTGCAGTGATGAAAGGTTTGTATCAGCGAAGCTAGTTGGCACTGTTAGCAGTGAGGATTGATCATGATTTGTAGTGACGAGTGATAATTTTATAGTGTTGCTGAATTATGGTGGTTAGTATTATACATGTGATGTTGATCATTGGTGATATTTGGTAGTGTCAAGGTAAGTCCTGTTACTTAGCGAAAATGACATAACCGGAACATGAATGATTATGTAGTGGTATGTACTGGTCAATGGGCTGAGTGGTGAAAGCGTGAGACATTCAGGTAAGGGTTAGCTGCATTAGTTTTGCTATTTTCCCCAGATTAGGCCTATAAGAATTTTATGATATATATATATATATATATATATATATATATATATATATATATATATATACACACACACACACACACACACACATATATATATATATATATATATATATATATATATATATATATATATATCACACATTGCCACAGGTGGAAAATTAGGTCCTGACCGGTTTCGACTTTATTTCCAAGCCTTTGACGAAGGACTGATACAGAGTATTAGAAGTCACAAATAAATATACTACAGAAACAGTACTCACGAACATACACAGCCGTTTGAGACTACAGATCCGCCCACAGGCTGGTGTAAAGGTAGGAGGGGCCTTCAAAACTCATTTGGCCAAAAATCACAATATACTCTCGGGGGACATTACTGGTAAACGTACCGACCATAGGAGACTACAGGCCCACACCTGACAGGTGTCAGGGAGGCGAGGTTGGTAAAGTCATTAGGCTGTCCCCGTACTGTGTTTACAAATATGATAATCTTATTTCCCTGTATCTCTACTGCCTACCTTAGAATTTAAACAATTCACAAATTTCTTTTGATATTAAAGGATCAAGTTTATACATCCTTTGACTGATATTCATATTATGTCTGTAACTTTCGTTTATAAAGGTAGATTCAATGATATTCCTTTCCAGTGCGTTATTAGAATATACAATCCTTTTTGGCTCTTCCCAGTTGATAGCATGATTTTTCTCACTAACATGTACAAAAATACCAGTCAAGGGATGAATGAACTTGATCCTTTAATATTAAAAGAAATTTGTAAATTGTTTAAATTTCAAGGTAGGCGATAGAGATGTATGGAAATAAGATTAATATATTTGTAAACACAGTACAGGGGCAGCAGTGCTAATGAGTTTTCTAACCCCGCCTCCCTGACACCTGCCCTGTTTGCACCTGTAGTCTCCTATGGTCGGTACGTTTACCAGTATTGTCCCCCGAGAGTATATTGTGATTTTTAGCCAAATGAGTTTTGAAGGCCCCTCCTACCTTTACACCACCTGTGGCCAGATCTGTAGTCTGAAACGGTTGTGTATATTCGTCAGTACTGATTCTGTAGTATATATATTTGTGACTTCTAATACTATGTATCAGTCCTTCGTCAATAGCTTGGAAATGAAGTCGAAACCTGTCAGGACCTACACCCCGTCTCTTATTTTGACCTGTGGTAATGTGTGATAAATGACTCAGGTACAGAAGTGATTATAATCGTATATATATATATATATATATATATATATATATATATATATATATATATATATATATATATATATATATATGTGTGTGTGTGTGTGTGTGTGTGTGTGTGTGTGTGTGTATATATATAAATATATATATTATTTTCTCACCTCTAGAGAAAATGGTGCCAAGATAGCGAATTCTCTACCTTTCTCGCGGAGTGCCCTTGAGAAAATACACTTATATCCGAACGTATAGGAAGTGGTATAATCGATGACAGCGTTCCGTATTTCTGTAATGAATGAATTTTGGCATTCATAAATATTTGGAGACTAATATATTAATATATTCATATACATATTTATGTATATAAATATATATAAGTATATATATATATATATATATATATATATATATATATATATATATATATATAGATAAATGAAAACATATCCATGTATATATATAAGTATATATATGTGCATATATGTATATATATATATATATATATATATATATATATATATATATATATATATATATATATATATATATATAATTATAAAACTACAAATATTCAATATACAATTCCCGCTGGACTGATGGCTCAGTGATTTGACCGTCGACTGGAGTCCTTGGAAAGTACTGAGTCGAGTGTTCGAGACACTGCAATACCGATCCATTTATCACTTAAAAATTCCCCTTCGGAGATAACTCCCCTTCGGAGATATTCCCCTAGCAGCGTGAATTGGATATTAAACGACATTTGTAGCTTTATGGTCGTATGTAAATCACCGTGATACGAATGTCATTTATATATATGCATATTATATATATACATATAATATATGTATAAATATGTATATATATCTCTATCTATATATATGTGTGTATATATATATATATATATATATATATATATATATATATATATATATATATATATATATATATATATATATATATATATATTTTTATAGAGACATTTGATAAATGAATAAATATTAAAAGGGGTGCCTGTTCATTTTTGAACAGTTTGAGAAATGTATTATTTCCTCTCGTGAACAATGTAAATTTGATTGATTTTATTTGACCACTGTGAATAAAATTCTGAAAGTGTACTTATTAACCATTCACACCAATTCCTGTCACAGCAAAATGGACCTCCCTTCTTGCTGCCATTCCTATCAATCCAGTGATATTCCCATCAGGCTGAGGATAGCCCCAAGCACCGTCGACTGAGGGAAATATCTTAAACCTGAAAATATTTAAGTAATATTTATAACACAGGAATACTTCAATTAAACATGAATATTTTATTACTGGGGAATAACATCTAAAACATTGACTTGCAACGCTATACTGGTACGAAAATGGAAGTTAATTAGTAAAAATACGCAAATTATATTTTAAGATACTGGTCAAATGGAAACTTTAACATGAACTGAAAATATGACTACCTTAGACATACTGAGAAATTGTGTGAACACCTATTTGAACCTTCAAGTTTATCTAGGATCTTTTTTAATGGCGGTTATCAGTACCTGGTAATCCATTTCAAAGAATATTGTTCTCTTTATGATGAAAAAAATATCATTTCTTCTATTAAAATGCCAGATACAACACTTACGTAAAGTTTAAAACCTCACTGAGCGATCTGATGATCTTGAAGTCAGTCCCTCCAATACCCTGAACGCTTCCATCATCGTTTGGCTTCCCAAACTCGAAGTCAGGAGGATCGTGATTGGCTGCTATGTGGAGCTGTCTGCCTTTCATGTCGCTGTATTGGTCGGGGTCATATAAGGGGAGGAGCTGGGGTCTTTTGCCTTTGTAGGTGCTGTTCCATTGTCCCTTGTAGCTAAACCTGCGCGAAGGCCATTAATTGAAACCAATAGGTTATGGTAACGCTGAGGAAATAGTTCCATATTAAGCCGTAATATTGAAGATAGCAAAAGGCAAAGGTTGTAGGAAACTCAATGATGCTTTAGGCAATGAATGAGTAGGATACGTGGACAACGATAACGAAAGACTAAATGATAGTATTTTAGATTTCATCTAGAGTTCTCACTAAGAGGCCCCTCTCTGCAGTGACTTGCATATGGCTGATAGCATTGAAGAGAGAGAGAGAGAGAGAGAGAGAGAGAGAGAGAGAGAGAGAGAGAGAGAGAGAGAGAGAGAGAGAGAGAGAGAGAAGTGGACAAAAATTGTTGAAAAGTATATGCCTGAACGTTCAGAGTGCATATCTTTTGTTTTGGCAAATGGAAAATATAACAAGATTTTATCGTACTTTTCCGTTTTTGAGGTGAAATTATCTGGTTTTAGTAAAAAAAAAAAATAAACTACTAATCAGCAATTCTATACATGCGTCCAACAATAAAAAGAAATACCTCATAATTCCGTCCTCCATCACATTTGAAGAAAACACGAGGAACTTTCCACTCGTTTCTTGGTTAACTATCGTGACGTGAGTTCCTTCAAAGATTAGATTTTGTAGAGCAGCCATTGACTCATTTGTGACTTCCCCCTTCTCGAATAACAAAACCCAGTTGACCAGATGACTCTTGGTCCTTTTAGCTTTGATCTGAAAGAAGGAAAAGCAATTCATACTAGAGAAGGATTATTTAGTTATGATAGAGAGGGATTTATCTTCTCTTTGTATGGTTTAGTGAATCTCATCTTTATACCAGATATGAGGAACGTAGAATAATATCTCACTGAGTTTTCTCACGAGAAACAGTAAATTTCCTCAGAAGCTGTAATTTGTAAATTAATGTAGTAAACATTATTTTTTCCTCTCAGTATAAATTACAGTATGTATATTTTTCATATTTTAATTATATTTTATTAATCTGAAGTTATTGACACTCCATTCTTATTATTTTACTATTGTAAATGTTCTAGTGCAAAACTAGAATTAAACTATATGCCACCTATTTAAAAAGTAAATTTCAAATTTGTTAATATATTTTAATTATCTAACTACTGGATTCCTACCATTTATTTTAAATTCTTTTTTCAATAAAGGATCAATTTGTAAAACAAAGTAAATAATAACATACTTTGCAATAAGAGCTTAGATCAAGTGCATAATATCAACTAAACTTTTATAACAAGTGAACTATTATTCTGTGTTTCAGCAAAGTTCGGTCGTTCGTAAAGTATTAGAAGATGCAATTAATTTGAGATTTATTGCGTGTAATGGCTTTTAATTTTGTGCGTCTTCAATTAAACACACTGAATAATAACACTGAACAATGACGAAAAACGTGAGTTATACATAACTGAATATCAACTCTGAATAATGACAAAATGCAAAAGTGGTCGTTACCTTTTGAAAGATGTCCAAAACCTTTTGAAAACTGCATAAAGTCAACAAAGATGTGCCTTGCTTTGCTGAACGAATGATCACGTCTACGGTTCTAGATAAGTATCGTAGTGAAGGTCATCAATCCAGACATTTCGGTGGATAATTCCTTTATCAACCTTTGGGCCTTATCTGTTTTGTTGGGAAGAAAAAATAAAATCATAACTCGGCAAAAGATATTTGATAATCTCAGTTACTCTGAAAAAGGAAAAGTTAAATGCAGATAATTTCCAGTCTGAGGAAATATGTTTCCTCTACAGAAAAACCGAGAATTTAAAAGGCCTCGTTATTTCTAATGTTCAATGCCTATTTTATTCTTTGACAACATTTCCTTCTTACCTCCTAAAAAAATGGATAAAGTGATGAATATTTATCCTTCCATAATCAATCTATCCTTGCCTCTGCTTCAGATATTTATGTTATTAGTTTATGTTCAGATTTAGTTATTATAAATACTTAAGAATAAATTCAAACGGTGAAGCAAAAGAGGGTCATTGTTTTCTCAAGCACTAAAATTTATAGAAAACTTTTTCATTTTTTTGTTATTTAAATTGACTATTCAAAATGATTTGTTATATCACTGATACAAATTACACTGTAAGAAGAAAAACTTACCTTCTTGACCTATCTCGTAAAAGGAGTTGTATGTTCAAGAGTGTTGAGTTAACCAGTTTCTTCATGAATGTCAAGAAGCGCTTCCATAAGGTTCACTGAAATTAATATATACATATATATATATATATACATATATATGTATATATATATATATATATATATATATATATATATAATATATATATATATTATATATATATATATGTATATATATATGTGCGTGTGTATATATATATATATATATATATATATATATATATATATATATATATATATGATATATATATATAAATCACGAAAAAGATAAAAACGTGATGATTATACGCACAAAAGTTATAGCCACGAAGGAAAAGTGAAGCAATTGTGATGCTAAGTACTGTGACCACATCTAGGTAATAAGATGAAAATGCTTAGTATCTCAGTTGTTTCGCTTTTCCTTCGTTGCGTAACTTTATTCATATATACATACATAAATATATGTATATATATATCTGTATATATTATATATATACATATAATATATATATATATACATATATGTATATATATACATAGATATAGGATTTAGTTACCGGTACAGTTGAAACAATAAAACTCTAGTTTTTAATTTCATGTCTAATCTAATGAAGATGCGAGTAGTGTCCCTGTTAATCTAGTTCAAATGGAACTGAATGATAATCGGTTCATATTTCAGTTATGAACATTATTCGATTCTAAAGTTATCTGAAACTCAAACCTAGAATGTTAAGCTAAACCTAAACGCTATATTTAACTATCTGTGACACAAGACCTTTTGCTAATCAAATTTCAGCTGCACTTTTACGTTAAATGATATTGTAGATAAGTAGCACAGGTTATAATAACCGTTTATAACCACTGAATGGTGCACACACGCTACATACGTTTTATTACCACAGCCGAACATAATACGATCCTTCAAACCCGCTGCAGTATGAACGGTGGCGTTTGATGAACATTCCACCACGACGAATGCGTTTAGGGTGACAAGTAATGCTGTTGACAGGGAAAAGGTTGTCACATTTCCATAAACTGAAGGAGAAAATACTGATATTTTTCTTTCACTGGTTAATTTAGTAATATTTAGAAAATCAAAGACCACTTACAGTTACGCCCAAGTATTTGTGTCGTTATATGCAGATCAAAAATAGGGAGGTATTACTAATAACAAAAAGCTTAATACTATATTTGCTTGTAGGATTTATTGAAAGTGATTTAAAGTTCAGAGAAGTAGAGGGATACCTGTGTCTTTTTCGATAGCAGACAAGCTCTACAGCCACTTACCTAGAGTACTTTTAGTTATAAGTACCATCCTTCAGAGGTATCAGGCCAATCTGAAAAGGATCTATCAGTTAAGTATATATATGTATACATACACAAACACCCACATATATACATATATATACATACATACATATATATATATATATGTATATAAATAAATATGTAATATATATATATATATATATATATATATATATATATATATATATATATATATATATATATATATATATATATATATATATATATATATAAATTCGTCAACCATTAATTAAGCTTCATTTAGAGACAATGAAGGAATTATTGATAGGTAAATATGCAACTTACTTAATTTCTAATCAAAATTCATTATACTAGGGAGAGGATTAGCTATATAGGTGGCTTCTCTCTCCCTAGTATGATGAACATTGATTAGAAATTAGGTAAGATGTACTTGGCTACCTTGCAATAATTCCTTGACTTTCTGCAAGCGAAGCTTAATTAATGGTTAACATATATATATATATATATATATATATATACATACATATATACTATATATATATATATATATATATATATATATATATATATATATATATATATATACACACACATATATATTTATATATATTCATTTATTTATCTATTTATTTCTTTACTTATTTTATTGAGAAAAATTTAGGGAGAGAAGAAGAGTGAACAAGTGTCAAGAAAAATAAACAAAAGAAACAAACCGATTTAAACACATATTTTGGGTAACTGAATCTTTCGAATATTTGTATTTTGTTTTCAAGCAATTTTGTAAAATTTTGTATAAACTGGTCTAATTAAAAAAGATGTGTAGTACAATAAAGATCCGAAAGTTTTCACTAGTAATTTAACGAGTAATTTGAGATGTAGTTATTACTTGAATGGTACAATGGTCTCTACAAAGAGAGAGAGAGAGAGAGAGAGAGAGAGAGAGAGAGAGAGAGAGAGAGAGAGAGAGAGAGAGAGAGAGAGAGAGAAGGATCTCCAGACCACTAACCCTCCTCCGTTTTGTGTCCCGCGATATCTTCAGGACATCCTTCCTCCTTCCGATCTCCTGGGCGAGTGGGAGCTTCCAAGCGTTATCAAGCAACTTGTAAGGCCCTCTGCTTTGATAATTGATTGCCTCTCCTTATTCATTTTACAATGGCTTCATTCTCAGTCTTGAAGACCTGTCCATTTTCGGTGGCTAAGTTTTCTTTCTTTGTTCGGAGATCGTGGAATCAATACACTCATGTACCTTGCATGTCTTTTTTTATTTTCTTGATTTTTTTTAGTATAACGAACCTTGATTTTATTATATCCCGAGACAATGACAGGAATGACACAGCAGCATGTTCTGGTAATAGAATCAAGCTAGGACAGTTTCTCTGTAGCGTGACACTAAGAATTTCTTTACAGATATTTTCAAAACATTCATTGATGCAAAGCATTCTAACACAAAAGTAAGAAGGGTCCCTCATCACCACACTATAGACACAAAGGGAAAATAACGGTGTTAGATTTAAGAATGGGAAGAGAAAAACATATTTTATAGACTACTTATGAAGTCCGAGAATGGTCATGTGATAATGTAAGTGAAAGTCGTCGGGAGAGTCATCATCTGCGCCTGTCTGTGTTTGGGAAACGATAAGAGTTTGTGAAGATGGAAGGTCTGAAGCTAGAATGGAAGAGGGCAAAATGCCTAAAGTGGTTATGGAAGGATCTGTAGGAGGGAGAAGACCGGTGGGGAGACCGAGGATGAGACGGAAAGATAATGTGTTCAGAGATCTCAGAGCATTGGGAGTGGAGGAGGATCATGAGAATAAGTGGAGAGGTGCAGCACTCAACAGGGGAACGTGGAGAGGTCTGGTGCAAGCGGCCATGGGCCACCAAATGAATGGAAGGTCTGAAGTACCTGGCATAAATAAGAATGGAAGGACCCTTATCAAAGTGTATCCAGAATTTGTTAGGTAATAAGGAATACTTGGTTCTCAGATAAACCGATGAGGGAAAAGGTTAGTGATACAATTTCTTAGAACAGAGAAAAAAAATTATTAGGTGAAATGGCGTGTACCTAAGTGGCTTAAGATATATCTGACCATTATATGGTTTAAACATATATGAATAAAGTTAGTATTTTCAACTGGAAAAAAATTTCGTTGTGGCTGCAAATGTAAGAATGCAAATACACCCACCTACATACGTACAGCTGCATGGGATGGATAGCTGTCATTTTCCATGTTCATGAGCTATACTTACATAACAAATGAGATGAAGACTATTCTTTATACTCAAAATAAATTTTATTTAAAAGCCACAAGAGCAAGTGCCTGCTAATATACGAATGAACTCAACCACCTGAAAAGGTATCCATTAGGAGACACCACATGCTCAATAGATGACACTCAAAAGGTATCCAATAACATGAACGTTTAAAGGTTTTAGATACTCACGAGAAGAATCCCAAAAAGACTTCAATATTATAAAGGTTTATAATTTTCAGATGCTTAGATGACGCCCAAAAGAAGTTTAATATCACCAAGGAACGTGAAACGTATTAACCTTCATGATATTAGATTCCCTTTCAGCGTCATTTATTGAGCATCTGAAAATTATAAGTTTCAGATGCTTAAAAGAGTACGCACAAAAGGAATATAATAATGTGGTTTATTTATACGTTTCAGATGCTCAATAGATGACGCCAAAAGCAACCTCATGTTACGTAGGTTTTAAGTATCAGATGGTCAATATATGACGACCAAAAAGCATCCCGTAGCATAGGTATATGAGTTGCCTTCCGTGGAATCTTCGTGCAAACATTCCAGTGAAGCTATTAATTATGCTGCCGTGATAGTCACTTTGTGAAAGGTTACAGGCAGATGAGTGACAGGAGCAGGTAAATAGTCTGAACTGGTGAATGATCAATGAAGAATGGAGAAGTGTATGAATATCTCAGTGAATTTCCTGCACTTGATGGACGTAAAGGCTACGCTTGGATTCCATAAACACTATCTTCAGTGTAATAATAAGAATAACATTGACCATAATGAAATAATAACCGTTGTAGTAAAATCCTCTGGTTACAATTACTTATGGCAAGAGCAACATTGCTAAAGTAAAATCCTCTGGTTACAATTACTTATGGCAAGAGCAACATTGCTAATACTACTAGAAGCCGTAGTGATATACAGAGAGTAATCACCTGTTGATAACTGTAGGAAGAAAAGACCCTTTATTGAGTCGATTTTTGAGATGTATTATTAAGCACGAATAAAAAGTTTTAGGTGCCCTTTCGTCAGAAGAAATGTAAGTGAAGAATGTTCTTGAGATTCTCTGTACATAAGTTGTCCCCTTACTGTGTATAAACAGGTAACTATATTCCATCACTTTGAAGATCCCACCGTAAAGGTTTACAGACTAGGTAGTGTTAGGATTATTGTTAACAAAGCAATTAAAAGTTTATTTAATGCAATTGTCACGGGGGAAGAAGAGTACGCATTCTTATCGGAATTATAGCTTCAGTTTTGAGAAGTATATACAGAAAAACAAGACCCGCTGGTGAAAGATCGATAAAAGTAGGTGGACACAGAAAAGAACAAGGCAATGATTACTGCCGAATTCATACTTTTATAATACTAAATTGTAGCTAAGCCCTTTTGCAGAAACTCTTTACAGCACTTGGGGCTTATTTTGGGGTAATGCTGCCCGTCCAATTACTTCCTCCAGCGTAGTTATAGCCCACCAAAGGTGAATAACTGTCAGGTTCTTAAATGATTGCTTAGGTCAATAAGGAGCATGATGGATTTTTTTAGGAAATAGACCCAAGTACATACATTACGTGCATACATGCTTACACACAAATAGAATATATATATATATATATATATATATATATATATATATATATATATATATATAAATATACTTTGTGTTTATTTATATATATACATATACATACACACATACATATATATATATGTATATATATGTGTATGTGTTTGTTTGAAATACAATGAATAAATGCTAATGCACCAAGTAGGGATCAACTAGATAATACATAAATGATAATGAAACATTTGCCAGTCAACTGATTGACACGGTACAGACTTTAAGAAAAGAAACAGCAATGAATTCTAAGAAAAGAGATGAATTAGCAGAAACGGCCGTCTCCCATTTGTATTCCAGGACTATGAAGTAAACCATGGATAAGTGATATGGCTTGTCGAAGGAATATTGTTGAGACGAATGAATTTTGCATAACATATTTATATGGAAATACAGGATGACTGGTGCTAAGGCTATCTCTGTCTTTGTATTCAGTTTTCCAACTCCCTTTATGCAAGCAAGAGAGAGAGAGAGAGAGAGAGAGAGAGAGAGAGAGAGAGAGAGAGAGAGAGAGAGAGAGAGAGAGAGAGAGAGAGAGAGAGAGAAAGGTTAAGATTGTGAAGTTAATAAGCTATGCAAAAGTAAATGTACTGGTGAGTGTAAGAAAAACATGAAGAAAAGAAAACTATTTCACGTTACTTATCGATATATTTTGTAAGTAAGAAAAATACATTGGTTTATACCTTTAATGATTCAGTTT
>JANJGK010000033.1:35173493-35178493 GCA_039081455.1 Macrobrachium rosenbergii
ACTCAACGCCGGAAACATGGTGAAAGCCATAAACACATGGGCAGTTCCAGTAATCAGATACAGCGCATGAGTAGTGGAGTGGACGAAGGCTGAACTCCGCAGCATAGACCAGAAAACTAGGAAACATATAACATATGACATACACAAAGCACTACGCCCAAGGAGTAAATACAGACAGATCATACATAACACGAAAGGAAGGATGGAGAGGTCTACTAAGTATAGAGGACTGCGTCAACATCGAGAGCAGAGCACTGGGACAATATCTGAAAACTAGTGACGACGTGTGGCTAAAGAGTGCATGGGAAGAAGGACTGAAAAAAAGCAGACGAAGACGCAGGGATATACAGAGACAGGAGAATGAAAAACAGAACAGAGGAATGGCACCGCAAAACCAATGCAGAGACAGTACATGAGACAGACTAAAGAACTGGCCGGCAATGAAACGTGGCAATGGCTACAGAGGGGAGAACTCAAGAAGGAAACAGAAGGAATGCTAATAGCGGCACAAGATCAGGCACTAAGAACCAGACATGTCCAAAGAACAATAAATGGAAATAACATCTCATCCATATGCAGGAAGTGCAATATGAAAGACGAGATCATAAACCACATAGCAAGTGAATGTCCGGCGCTTGCACTGAATCAATTCAAAAAGAGGCATGATTCAGTAGCAAAAGCCCTCCACTGGAGCCTGTGCAAGAAACAGTAGCTAGCTCGCAGTAATAAGTGGTACGAACATCACCCTGAGGGAGCAATAGAAAACGATCAGGCAAAGATTCTCTGGGACTATGGTATCAGAACAGATAGGGTGATACGTGTCAATACACCAGGTTTGACGCTGATTGACAAAATCAAGAAGAAAGTATCACTCACTGATGTCGCAATACCATGGGAAACCAGAGTAGATGAGAAAGCAAGAAAAAACTGATAAGTATCAAGACCTGAAAGTAGAAATAAGAAGGATATGGGATATGCCATTGGAAATTGCACCCATAATCATAGGAACACTAGTCACGATCCCAAGATCCCTGAGAAGGAACCTGGAAAAACTAGAAGTCGAAGTAGTTCCAGGACTCATGCATAAGAGAGTTCTATTAGAAACAGCTCATATAGTAAGAAAAGCGATGGACTCCTCAGGAGGCAGGATGCAACCCGAAACCCCACACTATAAAAAACCACCCAGTCGAATAGGATGATTGTGATAAAAAAAAATAGTAATAGTATTTAAATCATAAGATCCGCCAAAGGTATACGAATGAAATACTTCATATCCGCAGTCGTTTCTGATCTATTGTAAACAGTGAATTACTATATAATATAGCCTATCTATTAGAAACACCGATATTCTTAACATAAAACTATATATATATATATATATATATATATTATATATATATATATATATATATATATATATATATATATATATATATATATATATATATATAGTTTTATGTTACGCACTGATATTCATAACACAAAACTATATATATATATATATATATATATATATATATATATATATTATATATATATATATATATATATATATATATATATATATATACATACATATCTGACTGAAGTCGGGATCGAACCCAGGTCTTTCGACTGAAAGGCAAGGATGCTGCCAACTAAGCCACATAAGTTGACCTGCTCAGGTGAGCCCGTAGGTACAGTGGTATTTAGGTTCCAACTTCTTTTATGACTGGTGTGGCTTAATTGGCAGCGTCATTGCCTTTCAATTGAGAGACCTGGATTCGATCCTGATGTGAGTCAGAAATTTATTTCTGTCCCATACGTGATTGTGGTTGATTATACATATATATATATTATAATATATATATATATATATATATATATATATATATATATATATATATATATGAAATTTTTTTTATCACACCGTGATTTATATACAATCATGAAGCTACAAATGTCGCTTAATATCAAATTCACGCTACCTCGGGAATATCTCCGACGGAGAATTATCCCCTTCGGTGATAATTCTCCATCGGATATATTCCAGAGGTAGCGTGAATTTGATATTAAGCGACATTTGTAGCTTCATGATTATACATATATATATAAATATATATATATATATAAATATATATATATATATATATATATATATATATGTATAATATATATATATATATATATATATGTATATATATATATATATATGTATATATATATATATATATATATATATATATATATATATATATATAATATATATATATATATATAGATATAGATTGAATGTCTTTTACTGTAATACCACAGTATAATATGAAGATAAAAAGGCCCATAAAATACTATTTGAACGTTACAAACCATATGTTTCGAGGACTTCCTTCTGTGCCCCTGTTCACTGGTAAAATATCAGTAAAATACAAGTTGAAACAGTGTTTTATGGGCCTTTTTATCTTCATACACACACATATGTATATATATATATATATATATATATATATATATATATATATATATATATATATATTATAATATATTATATATATACTATTATATATATATATATATATATAAAATACTAACCTGAAGGTGAGTAAGAGTGATGGCCGAGGAACTGGAGTCTTCGTCCTTTTTGTTATGCTTCTTCGGAATTTTTTGTCTTTCTACCTCGTACCACTTTTCCACTATCCCAGCATCTACGAGCCTCCTGATTCTGGAATCACAAAAAGGAATGACTGAGGTAGAGACATTTTTGCTTTAATGATGTCCAGAATTATTATTATTATTATTATTATTATTATTATTATTATTATTATTATTATTATTATTATTATTATTATTATTATTATTATTATTCAGAAAATAAGCCTCTATTCATTTGAGAACAAGTCTAAAGGGTCCACTGTTATTATTATTATTATTATTATTATTATTATTATTATTATTATTATTATTATTATTATTATTATTATTATTATTATTATTATTATTATTATTATTCAGAATATAAACACCTATTCATACAGAACAAACCTAAAGGAGCCACTGTTGTTATTATTATTATTATTATTATTATTATTATTATTATTATTATTATATTATTATTATTATTCTGAAAATAAACCCCTATTCATATGGAGGAAGCCTAAAGGGGCCACTGTTATTATTATTATTATTATTATTATTATTATTATTGTTATTATTATTATTATTATTATTATTTTTATTATTTATTATTATTATTATTATTATTATTATTCAGAATATAAACCCCTATTCATATCGAACAAGCCTAAAGGGGCCATTATTATTATTATTATTATTATTATTATTATTATTATTATTATTATTATTATTATTATTATTCAGAAGATAAACCCTATTCATATGGAACAAGGCTAAAGGGGCCACTGTTATTATTATTATTATTATTATTATTATTTATTATTATTATTATTATTATTATTATTATTATTATTATTATTATTATTCAGAATATAAACCCCTATTCATACAGAACAAACCTAAAGGGGGCCATTATTATTATTATCATTATTATTATTATTATTATTATTATTATTATTATTATTATTATTATTATTATTATTATTATTATTATTATTGTTTAATATTATTATTCAGAAGATAAACCCCCTATTCATATGGAAAAAGCCTAAAGGGACCTCAGTTATTATTATTATTATTATTATTATTATTATTATTATTATTATTATTATTATTATTATTATTATATTCAGAATATAAACCTCTATTCAAATGGAACAAGCCTATAGGGGCCATTATTATATTATTATTATTATTATTATTATTATTATTATTATTATTATTATTATTATTATTATTATTATTATTATTATTATTCAGAAGATAAACTCCTATTCATATGGAACAAGCCTACAGGGGCCACTGACTTGAAGTTCAAGCCACCAAAAAATTAGGTGTTCATTTGAGAGAAGTTACAGAGGATAACAGGAAGTGCAATAACAGGATATGAGTTATTAGAAGAATAAGAAAAAATATAACTAAGTTATTAATATTCAGGGTGAATTGTTTTAGGGCAGTACTCTATCCAAAAAGAGTGCATTTGTTTATATATAACATCGTCAACATCTCCAAAGCCTTGTGGCGTTAAGGGCCTCTGTGAAATTCCGCCACTCATGTCTTTCCTGTACTTTGATCTCCTTCATTCTTACAAGTTTCCTCTCATCTCCATTTTTCCCTTCCGATAGTTCTCATCCAATATATCTGGATCTTATTCATCTCTTCTGGTTCCCAAGGATCCCAGCTGACACTATTACGTACTATTTTCGCCGGGGTGGTAATAGTCACTGCTAAATACTATTGTGACACATTTTATAAACAGCCCTTCTAGGTAACCAATTAGAACAAAGCAAAAACATTTTCCAGCACAAACATAAACAGGGTAAAGAATATGATCGAGTTAAGGTAGTATTTTTAGATAACCAGAAAGTGAAAAAAAAAACAGCAAATACACCAAATTGTAAAGACAAAAGTAACAGAATAACTGTGAATAAGAATGATGATAACCAAATATATTGTACATACATGAATGTGCTTCCAAATGTATTCTACGTGTATGAATGTATTTCCTAATTTGTTGCAAATATATGAATGTATTTCCAAATGTATTACATACGTATGAATGTTTTTCCAGTAATTCATAAAGCAATGCTTTAATACAAAATAAAACTGAGACTTACACTTTATTGAAAGGTATTTGGTAAGGAGCCCCTTGTGGGTAAACGAATGCGTTAGAAACTGGATCGAAGACTTCACGACCCACGTAGAATTTATGTTCCCCCCATTTCCAACGAGATAACTTTTCCATTCACGCATGGATCAATGAACACTGATTTCCCCTGCAAGATCTTCAGAGCCACGAGAAAGGAAGGGGAGCTTTTATGAGGTATTTTGAGGTACAAAGGTGTGATAAATATAAAAATCATCAAGATTCTATACAGATAAGAAGGCTA
>JANJGK010000033.1:35185522-35264799 GCA_039081455.1 Macrobrachium rosenbergii
CAAGTTCGTATCCTCAGTTTTTCCTGATGATGACGGATTTCTGAATCCAATTTCGGGTATGACCAGTATCCTTCACATGAACGAAAATCCTATAGGTCTCTGAGCCATATCTTACTGATCGTTTGTGCTCTTGTAAACTCATTTGTAAGATTATTTTTAGATAGATATACATTACTGAGGAAACTACCGAAGGATTTAGGATAGCGAAAAATGAATGGATTGTCAGGTTGGAAGTGGTCAGTTCCTTTGTTGATGTTTTCAACGTAAGGAAGCCTTAATTTATCCGTTACTAACAACCTTCTCGATAATATATGCTTAGGAAAATAACTGGATCAGATGATGACGAATTGTATCAAATTATTTTTCTGTGTACCTAGGTACCCGTGCGAACATATCAGAAGCAGTGGCGTCGCTATGGGGGTTGCCCAGGGCTGCCCCCCCCCCAGTAAGATGCTTGGCCCCCCCAGTTGAACTTCCCTTTGTAGCTAAACTTTAACCCTTACATCATTTGATAGATTTGCATACAGGAAGAGTTGAAACTTAATTGAACATTGAGCTCTATGATTTCAAATAAGGTTCACTAATTACTGATACTATTATTTTCTTTCATTCACTTGGATGTATACATTCTAGAATAGCATACTTTACTAATTACAGAGTTGGTGCATTAGTTTTGTGCAATTTTCTTTGTCACCCCCAAAAAAATATCTTGGCCCCATCTGGGCCTCTCCCCACTGATCATAAGCCCTTTAAGAAACATATTTGAGCCAACTATGATCTTTAATGAAACATCATGATAACTTAGGAAATGGATTTTAGAAACAGCGAAAATAAGGTTCCTTTCTAGGGTGAATTCATATCTTGTCTCTAACCTGAGAATGAAGCATCCAAAAAGCGTAATTTGCTGTCTTTTTCCCATTCAGTCTGAAATTTGATGGCTGGCAATAGCGCCTTTAGTCTATTAAGAAATTCACTGAAATCTCCCCAGCTATTGTCTCTGGCTGTAAAGATATCTATTACCCAGGTACCTAGGTCTGATAGACGGCAATGTTTGTATGTTTCAAAGTATACCATGGAAAGGCTCTAGAAAGGGAGAGAAGGGGCTGTCTATACTATGGTTGAATTTTTGCTTATAAAGGATACACATAAGTTAACTAATTTTTATGTTTTGGGAATAATGTTTGCGTGTGTACATTACTATTATTATACTTCGAATATATGTACTGTATACACACAGACACAGACACACTCATATATATATATATATATATATATATATATATATATATATATATATATATATATATATATATATATATATATATATATATATATATATATAAATATAACCAACATTAAAACGCTCGGTTCATATCCATCCATGGCGGGAATGTCCATGTTTACTATGTTTGATGACGTCATAACCAAAGATATGAATGGGGCCTGCAGATGATCCTACGTTTTCTCTAAAGATTTTACGTTTTCTTTGATTACGTATTGCCAATGTTGCCAGGTGTTAATATGCACAAATAATTTATAAGTTTCGATAGCTTTCAATTTAGAAGTTTCTGTTCCTACACCTTGTTAGCTATTCAAAATAAAGGATCATTGGAGGTGTAATGAAATATAAACATGATCTCTAAATGTAGTATTCTCTGTATTTTTAAAACCAGAAGTAACCAATTAGCTTTTTACTACCATTCATTCAAACACTACCTTCCGTCATCGTAGCCAAGTCAGTTAACACAACTTCTTAGAAAAATGTTGCTTTTTCATCGATAACAATTGTTAACTTCTCGTAGTATTTATCAAAATATTAGAATACTCTTCTATAAAGGTATTACAAAATAAAATTAGATTTTACGAGTCACCTTTTATGATAAAACTTAAAAGCTTTTTGTTTGTCACTCCAGAATCCTTGGATAAGACCACGCCCATTAGCACAATTTAAAACAATAACTGGCAACTTTATTATGTCGGTAAATAACGAATAATTAGCATTTGAAGGCATTTCTTTATTTTATATATAATTGTTTCAATCTATATTAAAACTTTCTAGTATTATGCATACACAACAGCATAATATAAGTAACTAAAAGCGACTAACATTAGACGTGTCTTGCATCTCTCCAAGGCGGGAATGTCTTTGTTTACTATATTTGGTGACGTCATCAATCAAGGGCATGAATGGGGCCTGCAGATGATCCTCCGTTTTCTCTGAAGATTTTACGTTTTCTTTGATTAGGTATTGACATAGTTGCCAGGTGTCAATATGTACAAATGACTTAAATTTCGATAGCTATCAATTTAGTGGTGTCTGGTCTTACACCTTGTGAGCTATTTAATATAAAGAATCATTGGAGGTGTAATGAAATGTAAACTTGATCTTCAAATGCAGTATTCTCTGTATTTCTAAAACCAGAAGTAACCAATTAGTCTTTTATTACCTTTTATTTATTCCTCCACTGTTACCAGTAGAATGAAATCGAGTTCTTACAGAAATGTTGGCTATGGTATCAACAGTTACCTTTAACTTCTCGTACTAATTATTTAAAAATGTGTATATTCTAGAACGGCATTGCAAAATAAAATTAGATTTTGCAATTTATATTTTATGATAAAACTGGAAAGGTTTTTTTTGGTCACTCTAGCATCCTTGGATAAGAGCCTATAGCACAATTTTAAACAATAACTGGCAACTCTACTATGACGGTAAATAACGAATAATTAGCATTTAAAGGCATTTCTTTATTTCATATACAGTTGTAAACCCTGAAATATATATTAAAACTTTCTGGTATTATGCATACACAACAACAAAATACGAGTGATTAAAAAAAAGCCAGCATTAGATACACGTCTTATGACACATCGTACATCTCTCCACAGCACAGCGGGAACGTCATCGTTTACTATATTTAGTGACGTCATCAAGCATGGGCATGAATGAGGCCTGCAGATGATCCTCCGTTTTCTCTGAAGATTTTACGCTTTCTTTGATTAAGTATTGATATAGTTGCCAGGTGTCAATATGTACAAATTACTTAAATTACGACAGCTATCAATTTAGTGGTGTCTGGTCTTACACCTTGTTAGCTATTTAATATAAAGAATCGCTGGAAGTGTAATGAAATATGACATCCATTTCCTGATGCAGTATTCTCTGTATTTCTAAAACGATAAGTAACCAATTAGTCTTTTATTCATACACTACTTTCCTCCGTTGTAGCCAATTGACTGAACACTAGTTCTTACAGAAATGTTGGATTTGCTTTGATAACTGGCGTTAATTTTTCGTAGGATTGTTTTAAATTATCTGTATTCATCTATAAAAGTATTAAAAATGAAAGTGAGAATTTATTGTTTATATTTTCTTATAAATCTTAAAAGTTCTTTGTTTGTTACTCCAGAATCCTTGGATAAAAGTAACCCCTCAGCTGGTAAATAACGAATAATTAGCATTTAAAGACATTTCTGTATTTCATAAATAGTTGTAAATCTTTTTAATATATAATAAGATTTTCTTACCAATACGTATACTATAAAATAAATGGCATACATATATAGAGGACGGTTAAAAACTTGTTGGCTAGGTACATATGTCAACTATTCGTGACGATGCACAAGTGTGACGTCAGCCACCAAAGTTATGAATGGAGCCATAGGAACCGCCCCAACCTCGCTGCTTACGTACTGGTAGGCTAGTTGCCAATTATGTTAATAAATAACCTGTTTAAATTTGATCAAATATTCACATTAAGGATGTCTAGTCATATATCTCGGTAGTTACTGAACTTACGAAATGTTTGGAGGCAACAGGAAATATGCAACTGAACTCCATACGTGGTATTCTCTACATCTCTCAGCTGCAAATGTAGCCAATTAGTCTTGTCAGATACGTATGCAGGTGCTAACGTCCTCCATAGTAGACAATTGGGTGAACTCTAATTCTTACAAAAATGTTAAATTTGCTTCGTTAATTGTTGTTTCCCTCTGGCAAAATCTATTTTTTTATTATATTATCTTATAGGGAGGAATTGAAAAAGGCAATTTGATTTTATAGCTTTAATTTCATCAAAAATTAATTTTGGTTTTTGCTTATCACTCTAGAATCCTTGGATAAGAATGAGCCCTTAATGGCATTAAAAAGAAAGTGGCAACTCTTCAATGACGAAAAATATCGAATAA
Source organism: Macrobrachium rosenbergii (assembly GCA_039081455.1). NCBI lineage: Eukaryota > Metazoa > Arthropoda > Malacostraca > Decapoda > Palaemonidae > Macrobrachium > Macrobrachium rosenbergii. Next base: position 35,189,711 of record JANJGK010000033.1, read on the forward strand.
TTAGCATTTAAGAGCATTTCTTCATTTCATATCTACGTTAGAATATTTTGCATGGAATTTAAAACTGTGCGACAATGGCTGCACAAGTAAATGCAAGATAGGTTTAATTTAATAAAAGTTAGGACATAAAAATCTAGTAGCATTTCGCAACTGAAGGCACTTACGTCATCGACAACCAATCACAGGGCAGTAAATCTCCCGCCAAAACAGCAGTAACTCCGAGGAACAACCAAACTTATGCGTTGCTGTTTGCTAATTTTCCAGAACCGTCAAAAATTTTGTGAAAATCTGGATTTTGATTTTAACTGCATTTTTTAATGTGGGATGGTATATACTTAATAAATATGAGTTTCTACTTAATATTTTATTTGATTATTTATTTAATCTTAAAATATGACGATAAAACAGTGACAAAAATTCTGCATCATAGCTGAGGCATCATGTCATTTTTCTGCCTATATGTTCCCCGTGTGTCTGTATAAATAAATCATCATTGCTATTCTCTGAGAGAGACAAAGTTATATATGAAATGATAATATTATTAAGAAATAATATGGTGCTTCAGAGCCTCTTGATTTCCTCTGAATTATTGTAAAGACACCCATATTTCAACAGATATCGCGCTCTTGAATTCAAATTTTCTATCAGTCTTCTTAAACTTTCTAATCCTTTCTACCATAAAATTAGAGTTTTCCCAGTCTCTCATATATTTAACACTGACAATTTTTATCCTTCATAAGACACAGGCAATGTAGTTTAAGCACCATTAATTGCGTATAGAACGGAGAGAATTGTAATTATCTGTAAACATTATAAATGTAACTTGAAATAATATTTCTTTTCAGTTGTTGTCCTGGAGAGAATTTCTGCATTTTAAAAGTTTATTAGTATAAATTAAGAAGTCTAAATATTATGTGTTTTCATACAGTAGTAGAAGGCCCTGTCTATCAGGAAAATAATATGCAGAAAATAAAGAATATGAATAATTAAAAACAAGCAAAGCATCTCTCGGTGCTGTCAATGCTTTGAATAACGCGCCATATGACGTCATCAGCCAACGATGTAGATGAGGTAGGAAGAACCGCCCCCACTCTCGATGTTTACGTAATGATAGAGTTACAATTTGCCAATTATGTTAAAAATAACTTATTTAAATTTGATCAAATATTCAGTTTGAGGGCGTCTGTTCATACATACTGGCAGCTATCAAAATTATGGAATAACTGAAGGTGTCAGGGAATATTCACGTGGACTCTATACTTGGTATTTTCTGTATTTCTCAACCAATAAAGTAGCCAACTAGTCTTTTTAGTTACTTATGCAGACGCCACCTTCCGCCATTGTAGCCATTTGGGTGAACTCTAATTCTTACCAAAAAGTTGGTTTTCCATCGTTATTTGTTGTTCTTCCTTCGTAATAATGATTTTTTTTAGTATATAATCTGATAAGAAGGAATTGAAGAAGGATATTTGATTTTATAGCTTAACTTTCATCAAAAATATATTTAGGTTTTTGCTTATCACTTCAGAATCCTTGGATAGGACTACGCTCTTAATGCCATTAAAAAGAAAGTGGCACCTCTTCAATGACGAAAAATATCAAATAATTAGCAGTTAAGAACATTTCTTTATTTCATATCTACCCTAGAATATTTTGCAAGGAATTTGAAACTGTGTGACAACGGACACAAAAGTAAATACGAGCTAAGTTTAATTAAATCAGGGTTCAGAGATAAAAATCTAGTAGCTTTTGGCAGCTATAGTCACTGACGTCATCGACAACCAATCACAGGGCAGTAAATTTCCCGCCAAAACAGCAGTAACTCGGAGGAACAACCAGATTTATGCGTTACTGTTTGCTAATTTTCCAGAACATCAAAAATTTTGTGAATATCTGGATTTTGATTTTAACTGAAATTTTGCCTTTGGTATGGTAATATGCTTAATAAATATGAGTTTCTACATAATAATTTATTTGATTATTTATTTAATCTTAAAATATGACGATAAAACAATGACAAAAATTCTGCTTTATGACTGAGTTATCATGTAATTTTTCTGCCTATGTTCATGTGTGTCTGTATAAATAAATTATCATTGCTATTATCTGAGAGACAGACAAAGTTATATATGTGAAATGATAATATTATTAAGTAATAATCAGGTGCTTCAAAGTCTCTTGATTTCCTCTGAATTATTTTCTCCTTAGAAGACATCCATATGTTAATAGATATCACTCTTGAATCCACATTCTCTATCAGTCTTCTTAAACTTTCTAATCCTTGCTACCATATGATTTTCATACAGTAGAAGTCCCTGCCTATCAGGAAATTAATTTTCAGGATATAAAGGAAAAAATAACAATAGACAAAAGGGATATGAATAATTAAAAGAAAGCAAAATAAAATATCTTTTGGTGCTGTCGATACTTTGTATAACGCGCCCTATGACGTCATCAACCAAAGCTATAGAAGATACGCCCCACTTTCGATGCTTACGTAATGAGAGAGTTACAAGTTGCCAGTTATGTTAAAAATAAGTTATTTAAATTTCATCAAATATTCAGTTGAAGGGTGTCTGTTCATACGCACTGGCAGTTATCAAAATCATGGAATAATTGAAGGTGTCAGGAAATATTCACGTGGACTCCATGTGTGGTATTTTCTGTATTTCTCAACCAAGAAAGTAACCAGCTAGTCTTTTTAGTTACTTATGCAGACGCCACCTTCCGCCATTGTAGCCATTCGGGCGAACTCTAATTCTTATCAAAAAGTTGTTTTTTCATCGTTAATTGTTGTTCCTCCCTCGTAATAATAATTTTGTTTTTTTATATAATCTGTTAAAAAGGAATGAAAGAGAATATTTGATTTTATAGCTTAACTTTCATCAAAATTATATTTAGGTTTATGCTTATCACTTCAGAATCCTTGGATAGGAATGCGCTCATAATGCCATTAAAAAGAAAGTGGCAACTCTTCAATGACGAAAAATACCGAATAATTAGCATTTAAGAGCATTTCTTTATTTCATATCTACGTTAGAATATTTTGCATGGAATTTGAAACTGTGTGACAATGGATACAAAAGTAAATGCGAGCTAAATTTAATTAAATCAGGGTTCAGAGATAAAAATCTAGTAGCATTTCTCAGCTATAGTCAATGACGTCATCGACAACCAATCACAGGGCAGTAAATTTCCCGCCAAAACAGCAATAACTGTGAGGAACAACCCGACTTATGCGTTGCTGTTTGCTAATTTTCCAGAACCGTCAAAAATTTTGTGAATATCTGGATTTTTATTTTAACTATTTTTTGCCTTTGGTATGGTAATAAATATGAGTTTCTACATAATAATTTATTTGATTATTTATTTAACCTTAAAATATGACGATAAAACAATGACAAAAATTCTGCATTATGACTGAGTTATCACGTCATTTTTCTGCCTATGTTCCTGTGTGTCTGCATAAATAAATTATCATTGCTATTATCTGAGAGACAGACAAAGTTATATATATGAAATGATAATATTGTTAAGTAATAATTAGGTGCTTCAAAGTCTCTTGATTTCCTCTGAATTATTTTCTCCTTAGAAGACATCCATATTTTAATAGATAATCACTCTTGAATCCACATTCTCTATCAATCTTCTTAAACTTTCTAATCCTTTCTACCATATGATCTTAATACTTAGAATTTTCTCAGTCTCTCTTATATTCAAAACTGATAATTTTTATCCTCCATAAGACACAGAGAATAGAGAGAATTATAATTTTCTGTGAACATTGTGCTCTCCTTTTACCTTAAATGTAAATTGAACTAATTTATTTTTAGTTGATGTCATGGAAAAGAATTTCTGCATTTTAAAAGTTTATTAGTATAAATTAAGAAGTGTAAATGTTATATGCTTTCATATAGCAGAAGGCCCTGTCTATCAGGAAGTTAATATGCAGGAAATAAAGGAGTATGAATAATTAAACACAAACAAAGATGAACGCTCTCATAAAACATCTCTCTGTGCTGTCAATACTTTGTATAACGCGCCTTATGACGTCATCAGCCAACGATGTAGATGGGGTTGGAAGAACCGCCCCCACCATCGATGTTTATGTGATGATAGAGTTACAAGTTGCCAATTATGTTAAAAATAACTTATTTAAATTTGATCAAATATTCAGTTTGAGTGTGGCAGTTCATACACACTGACAGCCATCAGAATTATGGATCATCGAAGGTGTCAGGAAATATTCACGTGGACGCTATACATGGTATTTTCTGTATTTCTCAACCATGAAAGTAGCCAACTAGTTTTTTTAGTTACTTATGCAGACACCACCTTCCGCCATTGTAGCCATTCTGGGGAACTCTAATTCTAACAAAAAAGTTGGTTTTCATCGTTAATTGGCGTTCTTCCTTTGTAATAAGGATTTTTTTCATTATATAATCTAATAGAAAGGAATTGAAGAGGATATTTGATTTTATAGCTTAACTTTCATCAAAATTATATTTAGGTTTATGCTTATCACTTCAGATTCCTTGGATAGGAATGCGCTCATAATGCCATTAAAAAGAAAGTGGTAACTCTTCAATGACGAAAAATATCGAATAATTAGCAGTTAAGATCATTTCTTTATTTCATATCTACGTTAGAATATTTTGCATGGAATTTGAAACTGTGACAATGGATACAAAAGTAAATACGAGCTAAATTTAATTAAATCAGGGTTCAGAAATAAAAATCTAGTAGCATTTCGCAGCTACAGTCACTGACGTCATTGACAACCAATCACAGGGCAGTAAATTTCCCGCCAAAACAGCAGTAACTGTGAGGAACTACCAGACTTATGCGTTGCTGTTTGCTAATTTTCCAGAACCGTCAAAAATTTTGTGAAAATCTGGATTTTGATTTTAACTGAAATTTTGCCTTTGGTATGGTAATATCCTTAATAAATATGAGTTTCTACATAATAATTTATTTGGTTATTTATTTAATCTTAAAATATGACGAAAAAACAATGACAAAAATTCTGCATTATGACTGAGTTATCATGTCATTTTTCTGCCTATGTTCCTGTGTGTCTGCATAAATAAATTATCATTGCTATTATCTGAGAGACAGACAAAGTTATATATATGAAATGATAATATTATTAAGTAATAATTAGGTGCTTCAAAGTCTCTTGATTTCATCTGAATTATTTTCTCCTTAGAAGACACCCATATGTTAATAGATATCACTCTTGAATTCACATTCTATATCAGTCTTCTTAAGCTTTCTAATCCTTTCTACCATATGATCTTTATAATTAGAATTTTCTCAGTCTCTCTTATATTCAAAACTGATAATTTTTATCCTCCATAAGACACAGGCAATGTTAAGCATCACTAATTGTGTAGAGAATAGAGAGAATTATAATTTTCTGTGAACATTGTGCTCTCCTTTTACCTTAAATGTAAATTGAACTAATATTTATTTTTAGTTGATGTCATAGAAAGAATTTCTGCATTTTAAAAGTTTGTTAGTATAAATAAATTATAAAGAAGTCTAAATTATGTGCTTTCATATAGTAGAAGTCCCTGCCTATCAGGAAATTAATTTTCAGGATATAAAGGAAAAAATAACATTAGACAAAAGGGATATGAATAATTAAAAGAAAGCAAAATATATAAGCTCTTATAAAATATCTTTTGGTGCTGTCGATACTTTGTATAACGCGCCTCATGACGTCATCAACGAAAGATATAGAAGATACGCCCCACTTTCGATGCTTACGTAATGATAGAGTTACAAGTTGCCAGTTATGTTAAAAATTACTTATTTAAATTTGATCAAATATTCAGTTTGAGGGTGTCTGTTCATACATGCTGGCAGCTATCAAAATTATGGAACAATTGAAGGTGTCAGGAAATAGTCACGTGGACTCCATACTTGGTATTTTCTGTATTTCTCAACCAAGAAAGTAGCCAACTAGCCTTTTTAGTTACTTATGCAGACGCTACCTTCCGCCATTGTAGCCATTCGGGCGAACTCTAATTCTTACAAGAAAGTTGGTTTTCCATCGTTAATTGTTGTTCTTCCTTCGTAATAATGATTTTTTTGTTGTATAATCTAATAAAAAGGAACTGAAGAAGAACATTTGATTTTATAGCTTAACTTTCATCAAAATTGTATTTAGGTTTTTGCTTATCACTTTAGAATCCTTGGATAGGAATACGCTCTTAATGCCATTAAAAAGAAAGTGGCACCTCTTCAATGAAGAAAAATATCAAATAATTAGCAGTTAAGAACATTTCTTTTTTTCATATCTACGTTAGAATATTTTGCAAGGAATTTGAAACTGTGTGACAATGGATACAAACGTAAATAGGAGCTAAGTTTAATTAAATCAGGGTTCAGAGATAAAAATCTAGTAGCTTTTGGCAGCTACAGTCACTGACGTCATCGACAACCAATCACAGGGAAGGAAATTTCCCGCCAAAACAGCAGTAACTCTGAGGAACAACCAGATTTATGCGTTACTGTTTGTTAATTTTCCAGAACGTCAAAAATTTTGTGAAAATCTGGATTTTGATTTTAATTGAAATTTTGCCTTTGGTATGGCTATGTTCATGTGTGTCTGTATAAATAAATTATCATTGCTATTATCTGAGAGAGAGACAAAGTTATATATATGAATGATAATATCATTTAGTAATAATTAGGTGCTTCAGAGTCTCTTGATTTCATCTGAATTATTTTCTCCTTAGAAGACATCCATATTTTAATAGATAATCACTCTTGAATCCACATTCTCTATCAGTCTTCTTCTTAAACTTTTTAATCCTTTCTACCATATGATCTTAATACTTAGAATTTTCTCAGTCTCTCTTATATTCAAAACTGATAACTTTTATCCTCCATAAGACACAGAGAATAGAGAGAATTATAATTTTCTGTGAACATTGTGCTCTCCTTTTACCTTAAATGTAAATTGAACTAATTTATTTTTAGTTGATGTCATGGAAAAGAATTTCTGCATTTTAAAAGTTTATTAGTATAAATTAAGAAGTGTAAATGTTATATGCTTTCATATAGCAGAAGGCCCTGTCTATCAGGAAGTTAATATGCAGGAAATAAAGGAGTATGAATAATTAAAAGCAAAGAAAGATGAACGCCCTCATACAACATCTCTCGGTGCTGTCAATACTTTGTATAACGCGCCTTATGACGTCATCAGCCAATGAAGTAGATGGTAGGAAGAACCCCGCCCCCTTTTCGATGTTTACGTTATGAGAGTTTTCAGTTGCTAATTATGTTAAACATAACTTATTAACATTTGATCAAATATTCAGTTGAAGGGTGTCTGTTCGTACATACTGGCAGCTATCATAATTATGGAATAATTGAAGGTGTCAGGGAATATTCACGTGGACTCTATATTTGGTATTTTCTGTATTTCTCAAACACGAAAGTAGCCAACTAGCCTTTTTAGTTACTTATGCAGACGCCACCTTCCGCCATTGTAGCCATTCGGGCGAACTCTAATTCTTACAAAAAAAGTTGTTTTTCCATCGTTAATTGTTGTTCCTCCTTCGTAATAATGATTTTATTAATCATATAATCTGATAAAAAGTAAGTGAAGAAAGATATTTGGTTTTATACCTTTACCTTCATCAAAAATGTATTTATGTTTTTGCTTATCATTTCAGAATCCTTGGATAGGAATGTGCTCTAAATGCCATTAAAAAGAAAGTGGCAACTCTTAATGACGAAAAATGTCGAATAATTAGCAGTTAAGAGCATTTCTTTATTTCATATCTACGTTAGAATATTTTGCATGGAATTTGAAACTGTGTGACAATGGATACAAACGTAAATAGGAGCTAAGTTTAATTAAATCAGGGTTCAGAGATAAAGATCTAGTAGCATTTCGCAGCTACAGTCAATGACGTCATCGACAACCAATCACAGGGCAGTAAATTTCCCGCCAAAACAGCAGTAACTCTGAGGAACAATCTGTCTTATACGTTGCTGTTTGCTAATTTTCCAGAACCGTCAAAAATTTTGTGAATATCTGGATTTTGATTTTAACTGAAATTTTGCCTTTGGTATGGTAATATGCTTAATAAATATGAGTTTCTACATAGTAATTTATTTGGTTATTTATTTAACCTTAAAATATGACGATAAAACAATGACAAAAATTCTGAATTATGACTGAGTTATCATGTCATTTTTCTGCCTATGATCCTGTGTGTCTGCATAAATAAATTATCATTGCTATTATCTGAGAGACAAACAAAGTTATATATGTGAAATGATAATATTATTAAGTAATAATTAGGTGCTTGAAAGTCTCTTGATTTCCTCTGAATTATTTTCTCCTTAGATATTCTATTAACATCACTCTTGAAGTCACATTCTCTGTCAGTCTTCTTAAACTTTCTATCTTAATACTTAGAATTTTCTCAGTCTCTCTTATATTCAAAACTGATAATTTTTATCCTTCATACGACACAGGCAATGTAGTTTAAGCATCACTAATTGTAGAGAATAGAGAGAATTATAATTTTCTGTAAACATTGTGCTCTCCTTTAACCTTAAATGTAAATTGAACTAATATTTATTTTTAGTTGATGTCATAGAAAGAATTTCTGCATTTTAAAAGTTTATTAGTATAAATATAAAGAAGTCTAAATATTATGTGTTTTCATATAGTAGAAGACCCTGCATATCAGGAAATTAATTTTCAGGATATAAATGAAAAAATAACAATAGACAAAAGGAATATGGATAGTTAAAAGAAAGCAAAGATAAGCTCTTATAAAATATCTTTCAGTGCTGTCGATACTTTGTATAACGCGCCTCATGACGTCATCAACCAAGGATATAGAAGATACGCCCCACTTTCGATGCTTACGTAATGATAGAGTTACAAGTTGCCAGTTATGTTAAAAATTACTTATTTAAATTTGATAAAATATTCAGTTTGAGGGTGTCTGTTCATACAAACTGGCAGCTATCAAAATTATGGAACAATTGAAGGTGTCAGGAAATATTCACGTGGACTCCATACTTGGTATTTTCTGTATTTCTCAACCACGAAAGTAGCCAACTAGCCTTTTTAATTACTTATGCAGACGCTACCTTCCGCCATTGTAGCCATTTGGGTGAACTCTAATTCTTACAAAAAAGTTGGTTTTCCATCGTTAATTGTTGTTCTTCCTTCGTAATAATGATTTTTTTATTGTATAATCTAATAAAAAGGAACTGAAGAAGAATATTTGATTTTATAGCTTAACTTTCATCAAAATTGTATTTAGGTTTTTGCTTATCACTTTAGAATCCTTGGATAGGAATACGCTCTTAATGCCATTAAAAAGAAAGTGGCACCTCTTCAATGAAGAAAAATATCAAATAATTAGCTGTTAAGAACATTTCTTTATTTCATATCTACGTTAGAATATTTTGCAAGGAATTTGAAACTGTGTGACAATGGATACAAACGTAAATAGGAGCTAAGTTTAATTAAATCAGGGTTCAGAGATAAAAATCTAGTAGCTTTTGGCAGCTACAGTCACTGACGTCATCGACAACCAATCACAAGGAAGGAAATTTCCCGCCAAAACAGCAGTAACTCTGAGGAACAACCAGATTTATGCGTTACTGTTTGTTAATTTTCCAGAACGTCAAAAATTTTGTGAAAATCTGGATTTTGATTTTAATTGAAATTTTGCCTTTGGTATGGCTATGTTCATGTGTGTCTATATAAATAAATTATCATTGCTATTATCTGAGAGACAGACAAAGTTATATATATGAAATGATAATATCATTTAGTAATAATTAGGTGCTTCAGAGTCTCTTGATTTCATCTGAATTATTTTCTCCTTAGAAGACATCCATATTTTAATAGATAATCACTCTTGAATCCACATTCTCTATCAGCCTTCTTCTTAAACTTTTTAATCCTTTCTACCATATGATCTTAATACTTAGAATTTTCTCAGTCTCTCTTATATTCAAAACTGATAATTTTTATCCTCCATAAGACACAGAGAATAGAGAGAATTATAATTTTCTGTGAACATTGTGCTCTCCTTTATCCTTAAATATAAATTGAACTAATTTATTTTTAGTTGATGTCATGGAAAAGAATTTCTGCATTTTAAAAGTTTATTAGTATAAATTAAGAAGTGTAAATGTTATATGCTTTCATATAGCAGAAGGCCCTGTCTATCAGGAAGTTAATATGCAGGAAATAAAGGAGTATGAATAATTAAACACAAACAAAGATGAACGCTCTCATAAAACATCTCTCGGTGCTGTCAATGCTTTGTATAACGCGCCTTATGACGTCATCAGCCAACGATGTAGATGGGGTTGGAAGAACATCCCCCCCACTTTCGATGTTGCCAATTATGTTAAAAATAACTTATTTAAATTTGATCAAATATTCAGTTTGAGGCTAGCTGTTCATACACACTGACAGCTATTAAAATTATGGATCATCGAAGGTGTCAGGAAATATTCACGTGGACTCCATACTTGGTATTTTCTGTATTTCTCAACCATGAAAGTAGCCAACTAGTTTTTTTAGTTACTTATGCAGACGCCACCTTCCGCCATTGTAGCCATTCGGGCGAACTCTAATTCTAACAAAAAAGTTATTTTTCCATCATTAATTGTTGTTCCTCCTTCGTAATAATGATTTTTTTTATTATATAATCTGATAGGAAAGAACTTAAAAAGGATATTTGATTTTATAGCTTAACTTTCATCAAAAACTGATTTATGTTTTTGCTTATCACTTCAGAATCCTTGGATAGGAATATGCTCTAAATGCCATTAAAAAGAAAGTGGTAACTGTTCAATGACGAAAAATATCGAATAATTTGCAGTTAAGATCATTTCTTTATTTCATATCTACGTTAGAATATTTTGCATGGAATTTGAAACTGTGTGACACCGGACACAAAAGTAAATATGAGCTAAGTTTAATTAAATCAGGGTTCAGAGATAAAAATCTAGTAGCTTTTGGCAGCTACAGTCACTGACGTCATCGACAACCAATCACAGGGCAGTAAATTTCCCGCCAAAACAGCAGTAACTGGGAGGAACAACCTGTCTTATGCGTTGCTGTTTGCTAATTTTCCAGAACCGTCAAAAATTTTGTGAATATCTGGATTTTGATTTTAACTGAAATTTTGCCTTTGGTATGGTAATATGCTTAATAAATATGAGTTTCTACATAGTAATTTATTTGGTTATTTATTTAACCTTAAAATATGACGATAAAACAATGAAAAAAATTCTGCATTATGACTGAGTTTATCATGTCATTTTTCTGCCTATGTTCCTGTGTGTCTGCATAAATAAATTATCATTGCTATTATCTGAGAGACAGACAAAGTTATATATGTGAAATGATAATATTATTAAGTAATAATTAGGTGCTTCAAAGTCTCTTGATTTCCTCTGAATTATTTTCTCCTTAGAAGATATCTATTAACATCACTCTTGAAGTCACATTCTCTATCAGTCTTCTTAAACTTTCTATCTTAATACTTAGAATTTTCTCAGTCTCTCTTATATTCAAAACTGATAATTTTTATCCTTCATACGACACAGGCAATGTAGTTTAAGCATCACTAATTGTAGAGAATAGAGAGAATTATAATTTTCTGTAAACATTGTGCTCTCCTTTAACCTTAAATGTAAATTGAACTAATATTTATTTTTAGTTGATGTCATAGAAAGCATTTCTGTATTTTAAAAGTTTATTAGTATAAATTAAGAAGTCTAAATATTATATGCTTTCATATAGCAGAAGGCCCTGTCTATCAGGAAGTTAATATGCAGGATATAAAGGAGTATGAATAATAAACGCAAACAAAGATGAACGCTCTCATAAAACAGCCAATGAAGTAGATGGTAGGAAGAACCCCGCCCCCTTTTTGATGTTTACGTGATGAGAGTTTTCAGTTGCTAATTATGTTAAACATAACTTATTAAAATTTGATCAAATATTCAGTTTGAGGGTGTCTGTTCGTACATACTGGCAGCTATCATAATTATGGAATAATTGAAGGTGTCAGGGAATATTCACGTGGACTCTATATTTGGTATTTTCTGTATTTCTCAACCACGAAAGTAGCCAACTAGCCTTTTTAGTTACTTATGCAGACGCCACCTTCCGCCATTGTAGCCATTCGGGGGAACTCTAATTCTTACAAAAAAAGTTGTTTTTCCATCGTTAATTGTTGTTCCTCCTTCGTAATAATGATTTTATTAATCATATAATCTGATAAAAAGTAAGTGAAGAAAGATATTTGGTTTTATACCTTTACCTTCATCAAAAATGTATTTATGTTTTTGCTTATCATTTCAGAATCCTTGGATAGGAATGTGCTCTAAATGCGATTAAAAAGAAAGTGGCAACTCTTCAATGACGAAAAATGTCGAATAATTAGCAGTTAAGAGAATTTCTTTATTTCATATCTACGTTAGAATATTTTGCATGGAATTTGAAACTGTGTGACAATGGATACGAACGTAAATAGGAGCTAAGTTTAATTAAATCAGGGTTCAGAGATAAAAATCTAGTAGCATTTCGCAGCTACAGTCAATGACGTCATCGACAACCAATCACAGGGCAGTAAATTTCCCGCCAAAACAGCAGTAACTCTGAGGAACAACCTGTCTTATGCGTTTCTGTTTGCTAATTTTCCAGAACCGTCAAAAATTTTGTGAATATCTGCATTTTGATTTTAACTGAAATTTTGCCTTTGGTATGGTAATATGCTTAATAAATATGAGTTTCTACATAATAATTTATTTGGTTATTTATTTAACCTTAAAATATGACAATAAAACAATGACAAAAATTATGCTTTATGACTGAGTTATCATGTCATTTTTCTGCCTATGTTCCCTGTGTGCCTGTATAAATAAATTATCATTGCTATTATCTGAGAGACAGACAAAGTTATATATGTGAAATGATAATATTATTAAGTAATAATTGGGTGCTTCAAAGTCTCTTGATTTCCTCTGAATTATTTTCTCCTTAGAAGACATCCATATGTTAATAGATATCACTCTTGAATTCACATTCTCTATCAGTCTTCTTAAACTTTCTAATCCTTTCTACCATATGATCTTTATAATTAGAATTTTCTCAGTCTCTCTTATATTCAAAACTGATAATTTTTATCCTCCATAAGACACAGAGAATAGAGAGAATTATGATTTTCTGTGAACATTGTGCTCTCCTTTTACCTTAAATGTAAATTGAACTAATTTATTTTTAGTTGATGTCATGGAAAAGAATTTCTGCATTTTAAAAGTTTATTAGTATAAATTAAGAAGTGTAAATGTTATATGCTTTCATATAGCAGAAGGCCCTGTCTATCAGGAAGTTAATATGCAGGAAATAAAGGAGTATGAATAATTAAACACAAAGAAAGATGAACGCTCTCATAAAACATCTCTCGGTGCTGTCAATGCTTTGTATAACGCGCCTTATGACGTCATCAGCCAACGATGTAGATGGGGTTGGAAGAATCCCCCCCCCCCACTTTCGATGTTTACGTGATGAGAGTTTTCAGTTGCTAATTATGTTAAACATAACTTATTTAAATTTGATCAAATATTCAGTTTGAGGGTGGCAGTTCATACATGCTGACAGCTATCAGAATTATGGATCATCGAAGGTGTCAGGGAATATTCACGTGGACTCTATACTTGGTATTTCCGTATTTCTCAACCAAGAAAGTAGCCAACTAGCCTTTTTAGTTACTTATGCAGACGCCACCTTCCGCCATTGTAGCCATTTGGGTGAACTCTAATTCTTACAAAAATGTTGGTTTTCCATCGTTATTTATTGTTCTTCCTTCGTAATAATGACTTTTTGTTATTATATAATCTGATAAGAAGGAATTGAAGAAGGATATTTGATTTTATAGCTTAACTTTCATCAAAAATGTATTTATGTTTTTGCTTATCACTTCAGAATCCTTGGACAGGAATATGCTCTAAATGCCATTAAAAAGAAAGTGGCAACTCTTCATTGACGAAAAATATCGAATAATTAGCAGTTAAGAACATTTCTTTATTTCATATCTACGTTAGAATATTTTGCATGGAATTTGAAACTGTGTGACACCGGACACAAAAGTAAATATGAGCTAAGTTTAATTAAATCAGGGTTCAGAGATAAAAATCTAGTAGCTTTTGGCAGCTACAGTCACTGACGTCATCGACAACCAATCACAGGGCAGTAAATTTCCCGCCAAAACAGCAGTAACTCTGAGGAACAACCTGTCTTATGCGTTGCTGTTTGCTAATTTTCCAGAACCGTCAAAAATGTTGTGAATATCTGAATTTTGATTTTAACTGAAATTTTGCCTTTGGTATGGTAATATGCTTAATAAATATGAGTTTCTACATAATAATTTATTTGATTATTTATTTAACCTTAAAATATGACGATAAAACAATGACAAAAATTCTGCATTATGACTGAGTTATCACGTCATTTTTCTGCCTATGTTCCTGTGTGTCTGCATAAATAAATTATCATTGCTATTATCTGAGAGACAGACAAAGTTATAAATGTGAAATGATAATAGTATTAAGTAATAATTAGGTGCTTCAAAGTCTCTTGATTTCCTCTGAATTATTTTCTCCTTAGAAGACATCCATATGTTAATAGATATCACTCTTGAATCCACATTCTCTATCAGTCTTCTTAAACTTTCTAATCCTTTCTACCATATGATCTTTATACTTAGAATTTTCTCAGTCTCTCTTATATTCAAAACTGATAATTTTTATCCTCCATAAGACACAGAGAATAGAGAGAATTATAATTTTCTGTGAACATTGTGCTCTCCTTTTACCTTAAAATGTAAATTGAACTAATTTATTTTTAGTTGATGTCATGGAAAAGAATTTCTGCATTTTAAAAGTTTATTAGTATAAATTAAGAAGTGTAAATGTTAAATGCTTTCAAATAGCAGAAGGCCCTGTCTATCAGGAAGTTAATATGCAGGAAATAAAGGAGTATGAATAATTAAAAACAAAGAAAGATGAACGCTCTCATAAAACATCTCTCGATGCTGTCAATACTTTGAATAACGCGCCTTATGACGTCATCAGCCAATGAAGTAGATGGTAGGAAGAACCCCGCCCCCTTTTCGATGTTTACGTGATGAGAGTTTTCAGTTGCTAATTATGTTAAACATAACTTATTAAAATTTGATCAAATATTCAGTTTGAGGGTGTCTGTTCGTACATACTGGCAGCTATCATAATTATGGAATAATTGAAGGTGTCAGGGAATATTCACGTGGACTCTATACATGGTATTTTCTGTATTTCTCAACCACGAAAGTAGCCAACTAGCCTTTTTAGTTACTTATGCAGACGCCACCTTCCGCCATTGTAGCCATTCCGGCGAACCCTAATTCTTACAAAAAAAGTTGTTTTTCTATCGTTAATTGTTGTTTCTCCTTCGTAATAATGATTTTATTAAACATATATTCTGATAAAAAGTAAGTGAAGAAGGATATTTGGTTTTATACCTTTACCTTCATCAAAAATGTATTTATGTTTTTGCTTATCATTTCAGAATCCTTGGATAGGAATGTGCTCTAAATGCGATTAAAAAGAAAGTGGCAACTCTTCAATGACGAAAAATGTCGAATAATTAGCAGTTAAGAGCATTTCTTTATTTCATATCTACGTTAGAATATTTTGCATGGAATTTGAAACTGTGTGACAATGGATACAAACGTAAATAGGAGCTAAGTTTAATTAAATCAGGGTTCAGAGATAAAAATCTAGTAGCATTTCTTAGCTACAGTCACTGACGTCATCGACAACCAATCACAGGCAGTAAATTTCCCGCCAAAACAGCAGTAACTCTGAGGAACAACCTGTCTTATGCGTTGCTGTTTGCTAATTTTCCAGAACCGTCAAAAATTTTGTGAATATCTGGATTTTGATTTTAACTGAAATTTTGCCTTTGGTATGGTAATATGCTTAATAAATATGAGTTTCTACATAATAATTTATTTGGTTATTTATTTAACCTTAAAATATGACAATAAAACAATGACAAAAATTATGCTTTATGACTGAGTTATCATGTCATTTTTCTGCCTATGTTCTCTGGTCTGTATAAATAAATTATCATTGCTATTATCTGAGAGACAGACAAAGTTATATATATATGAAATTATAATATTATTAAGTAATAATTGGGTGCTTCAAAGTCTCTTGATTTCCTCTGAATTATTTTCTCCTTAGAAGACATCCATATTTTAATAGATAATCACTCTTGAATCCACATTCTCTATCAGCCTTCTTAAACTTTTCTAATCCTTTCTACCATATGATCTTAATACTTAGAATTTTCTCAGTCTCTCTTATATTCAAAACTGATAATTTTTATCCTCCATAAGACACAGAGAATAGAGAGAATTATAATTTTCTGTGAACATTGTGCTCTCCTTTTACCTTAAATGTAAATTGAACTAGTTTATTTTTAGTTGATGTCATGGAAAAGAATTTCTGCATTTTAAAAGTTTATTAGTATAAATTAAGAAGTGTAAATGTTAAATGCTTTCAAATAGCAGAAGGCCCTGTCTATCAGGAAGTTAATATGCAGGAAATAAAGGAGTATGAATAATTAAACACAAACAAAGATGAACGGTGCTGTCAATACTTTGTAAAACGCGCCTTATGACGTCATCAGCCAATGAAGTAGATGGTAGGAAGAACCCCGCCCCCTTTTCGATATTTACGTGATGAGAGTTTTCAGTTGCTAGTTATGTTAAACATAACTTATTAAAATTTGATCAAATATTCAGTTTTAGGGTGTCTGTTCGTACATACTGGCAGCTATCATAATTATGGAATAATTGAAGGTGTCAGGGAATATTCACGTGGACTCTATACTTGGTATTTTCTGTATTTCTCAACCACGAAAGTAGCCAACTAGCCTTTTTAGTTACTTATGCAGACGCCACCTTCCGCCATTGTAGCCATTCGGGCGTACTCTAATTCTTACAAAAAAAGTTGTTTTTCCATCGTTAATTGTTGTTCCTCCTTCGTAATAATGATTTTATTAATCATATAATCTGATAAAAAGTAAGTGAAGAAGGATATTGGGTTTTATACCTTTACCTTCATCAAAAATGTATTTATGTTTTTGCTTATCATTTCAGAATCCTTGGATAGGAATGTGCTATAATGCGATTAAAAAGAAAGTGGCAACTCTTCAATGACGAAAAATGTCGAATAATTAGCAGTTAAGAGCATTTCTTTATTTCATATCTACGTTAGAATATTTTGCATGGAATTTGAAACTGTGTGACAATGGATACGAACGTAAATAGGAGCTAAGTTTAATTAAATCAGGGTTCAGAGATAAAAATCTAGTAGCATTTCTTAGCTACAGTCACTGACGTCATCGACAACCAATCACAGGGCAGTAAATTTCCCGCCAAAACAGCAGTAACTGTGAGGAACAACCCGACTTATGCGTTGCTGTTTGCTAATTTTCCAGAACCGTCAAAAATTTTGTGAAAATCTGGATTTTGATTTTAACTGAAATTTTTGCCTTTGGTATGGTATATGCTTAATAAATATGAGTTTCTACATAATAATTTATTTGATTATTTATTTAATCTTAAAATATGATGATGAAACAATGACAAAAATTCTGCATCGTTACTGAGGTATCATGTTATTTTTCTGCCTATATCCCTGTGTGTCTGCATAAATAAATTATCATCGCTGTTATCTGAGGGACTAACTAAGTTATATGTGAAATGATAATATTATTAAGTAATAATTTGGTGCTTCAGAACCTCTTGCTTTCCTCCAAATTATTATCTCCTTAGAAGATATCCATATTTTAACAGATATATTACTCTTGAATCCATATTCTCTATCAGTCTTCTTAACCTTTCTTAATTCTCTCTACCATATGATTCTCATAATTAGAATTTTCTGTCTCTCTTATATTCAAAATTTATCATATTTATCCTTCATACGACACAGGCAATGTAATTTGCGCATCACTAATTGCGTAGGGAAGAGAGAGAATTATAGTTTTCTGTAAACATTGTGCTCTCCTTTAACCTCGAATGCAAATTGAACTAATATTTATTTTTAGGTGATGCAATGGAAAAGAGTTTCTGCATTTTAAAAGTTTATTAGTATACAAATTAAGAAGTCTAGACACTGCCTATCAGGAAATTAATTAGCAGGAAATAAAGGAGTATGAATAATTAACAGCACGCAAATATACTACTCTCTTATAAAAAACATCTCTCGGTGCTGTCAATACTTTGTATAACGCGCCTTATGACATCATCAACCAAAGATATAGATGAGGTAGGAAGAACCGCCCCCACTCTCGATGTTTACGTAATGATAGAGTTATAAGTTGCCAATTATGTTAAAAATAACTTTTTAAAATTTGATCAAATATTCAGTTTGAGGGTGTCTGTTCATACATACTGGCAGCTATAAAAATTGTGGAATAATTGAAGGTGTCAAGAAATATTCACGTGGACTCCATACTTGGTAGTTTCTGTATTTCTCAACCACGAAAGTAGCCAACTAGCCTTTTTACTTACTTATGCAGACGCCACCTTCCGCCATTGTAGCCATTCGGGCGAACCCTAATCCTTACAAAAAACTTGGTTTTCCATCATTAATAGTTGTTTCTCCTTCGTAGTAATGCTTTTATTTATTATATGATCTGATAGGAAGGAACTGAAGAAGGATATTTGATATTATAGCTCAACTTTCATCAAAAATGTATTTAGGTTTTTGCTTAACACTTCAGAATCCTTGGAGAGGAATACGCTCTTAATGCCATTAAAAAGAAAGTGGCAACTCTTTAATGACGAAAAATATAGAATAATTTGCACTTGAGAGTATTTCTTTATTTCATATCTACATTAGAATATTTTACATGGAATTCAAAAGTTTGTGACAATGGATATAAACACAAATATGATATATGTATAATTAAATGACGGTTTAGAGATAAAAATCTAGAGGCATATGGAAACTGTAGTTACTGACGTCATCGATAACCAATCACAGGACAGGAAATTTCCCGCCAAAACAGCAGCACCTGTGAGGAACAACCAGGCTTGTGCGTTGCTGTTTGCTAATTTTCCAGAATCGTTAAAAATTTCATCGAATTGGATTTTGTATTTTTTTTTTTTTTTTTGGTAATTTTGTCTCGATAAGCGTTCAGATGATTTCTGTTTATTCATTAATTAATTATAAAGGTAAAGAAAAGAATTGTCCATCATTATGTGATATGAGATATGCAATTTTATTTCCCCAGGCATATTCCTGTGTATGCGTATTAAAATCATTATTATTCCCTGGGAAACTGATAATTAGATGCATTAATAACTTTTACCTTTCGCTGAATTATTTTCTTTTTTTATTACATTTTTCTCAACCTCTTTGTTTAAAAACTGATAGTTTTTATTGCTCATATGATACAGGTAAAGTACTGTCTGTGCTGAGAGGATTATAATCAGTTTCTCCTTAACCTTAAATGTAAATTGCATATAGTATTGTTTTTAACATCTAATTTAGATGAAATATTATCTTCATTCCATAAATTACTTCATTATTGGATTGTACTTTTCATAAATCAATTTCATTTTCCTCACAAACTGTGAATAGAATAATTATTTCCACCAGAAAATCCTCTTGCTTTCAGATAGCTTTGTCCTCAAAACTAAAGGCACCACTTCCTACAAAATCATGTTTTGAATAACTCAGTGATGGCACTAGTTTTGCATGGCGCACGCACATTCATATATATAAATATTTCCGGAATTATGCACTCTGTAGATGTGACCAATACTTACCAATGTCTCTCTCTCTCTCTCTCTCTCAAGCCCAGCAATACTTACCAACTCTCTCCCTCAAGACATAGTTGCTGTGAGCAGGCCAAATCCAGTTTGGGTCATGCTATATGTTGTAAACTCTTCGGGAACTGGATGTGTGGACACACTCCCTTACCAAAGCAAGCAAATGCTGTTTGTTCAGGAGACCAGTTTATAGAACTACTTCTCCTGTTAGTTTAAGCTAGCCTTATACTAGCACGGGCTCTTCTTCTGTTAGTTTAAGCTAGCCTTATACTATCACGGGCTCTTCTTCTGTTAGTTTGAGCTAGCCTTGTACTAGCGCGGGCTCTTGCTCTTGGGCAGCCTTTTAGACAGGTTCATAAAAATTAGGAAATTTTAGTTACCCACAAAAGAGTCACTGTAACACTCAATTGTTTGTAACTTTCTTAAGCTTTCTGGTGGCGAGTACTCGCAGAATGATTTTTGTAATTAACATTTTTCTTCCTCCAGTCAGTCATTAATGCAATAGCTTTAGCCTGATAAATTTGCTTGTTTTTTGTAATCTAATCTTTTTTTGTAACAAGCCAGAAAATCATACCTTGAAAAATGTATTGTCAGTAGGATTTTCAAATCCATAAATAAGATGGCACTAAATTATTTTTGTTGATCAAGTAAATGCGTGTTATATTCGCTGTCTTACAGTGCTAAATGTACCTATTCATGAAACCTGATTAAACTGTCAATACAAACCTGTTATTCTGAAGTAGACGGCTCTCTGCATTGTAAAACTTCATCTGTCATCCTACCGTCAATTTTAGCTTCATGGTATAAAAGCCAGTGCCAGGTTTCTTGATCTGTTGCGTGACGATGGTTTATCAAGTGGCGACTGTCCAGATGAATACTAATTTATCTTTGCATAACCAATGTACATCAGTTTATATTAAATCTACAAGTATATCAAACACATGAATTTCCAATGTACCTTCAGTAGACACCCTTTTAATTCCTCGTGTGCTAAAAGTATCACCTTAACTTCCTAAATCTTTATATTTTCTGATATCTTTGAATGCCTGTTTACACTATAACTGACAAAGCCAAAAAAGACACTGGTTCAATAATGCTCTACAATTGCTCCTTCCGGCTTCTCTATCTCGAGCTTCTGACACTACTGGCCAATTTCCTTCTTGTTGCCAAGACAACCTGAATGCGTCGACGTCTTCCCATGCAGATAACTTGTATTTTTTATGAATAATACGACGTTGGCCTAAATAACCGTCAAGGCATGCGAACCAGGTCATCAATGGCTCAGTATCTAATCAAATAATCTGTTGAGTTGCTGGGAATTCGTTCTGGTAGAGCAGAACTGTTCTTTGAGTCACAGGGCTAACTTGGCAGCTCGAGTCAGGGATATTTCTGTATAAACTTATGATCCATTTGGAGTTGTGAGTTCTCTGTGAGTGTACGAGTGCGTGTGGGTGTGTGTGGGTGTGTGGGGGTGTGGGTGTGTGTGTGTGTGTGTGCTTTGAACCCCTGGGTGTGTATTTGTGTTCGTGCTGTGAACACCTCTGTGTCTATGCGTGCGTATGTACGTGTTGTGAACCCGTGTGCATGTGCGTGCTGTGAACCTCTCTGTGTATGTGTGTATGTACGTGTTGTGAACCCGTGTGTATGTATGTATGTGTGTATGTACGTGTTGTGAACACCTGTATGTATGTGGGTGTTGTGAACTCCTCTGAGTATGTGTGGTAAGGCTGTACCAACAGCACTCTGCGCAGCATTGTGAAAGCAACACAGACACAAATTTAATTTCCCTCCTCTATTCGAAATAATTTTGTCCTTTTTAAACCACTACACGGGGTTTGGTCCTTTAAACATCTTCGAGAACCCTGAGAATTAAATAGCACTGAATAGAGGCGAGAGAACGTACGTTGTTAATGAAGGTAAATACGCCGTCATCCTGCCTCGAGCAAGTTTGTGATTTCAGAAGGTGTTAGCGTAGAAAGGCTTATTAATTCCGTGTTGCAAACTGTCGTCACTGAGACTAAGACCAAACTCTGACTGTGTTTTTCACTCATAAATCAAAAATACCTTATTATAAAGGATAATAAATTAAAATTTATGTTAAACATATAATTAAATTAGAGTAATTTATATTTACACGCCATTTATTTACAGAGAAGTCATCCTGTTATATATGGATTTCAAGATAGTTTTTCTTGGACACTGGTAGTCTCTGAGGTTTATAAATCTAATATCAAAGTATATATATAGGCCTACCTATATAATATGCATAGAATATGGACACAGTAAAGTAAAAAGACAATGAATAAACATATAAATAAATAGATATAATGGTAATCTTAGAAGTTTATAAATCGAATATCAAAGGATATATAGGCCTACCTATATAATATGCAGGGAATATGGACACAGTAAAGTAGGAAGACAATGAATAAATAGATAAATAAATAGATATATAAATAGATATTTAAATAAGTAAATAATATCAAAATTTCACTTCACCATCTCTGCAGACCTCAATTGCAATAAACTACTTGTGCTTATTACTAAAGTAAAATGAACCAGTATTATTTACATAGATTTAAGGTCACAGATCAAGATAACGGGTGCTCTAACTGACTGTAGGTCTATGCATCAGTTGATCTGACTGACTGTAGGCCTATGCATCAGTTACATCACTGTGAGGGATGTACGCCACAGATGATTCCTTTTCCTCGCTGATATGGGAAAGGTTAACCACTCCTCCGGTTCGACCTGCTAATAATCAACTTATTTAGTAATTTATTAAATATTTTTTTCCTGACAAGTGATCTCTTCTTTCTATATTTCCTATTATCTTCTGTAACTTCTTTCAAATGAACACTGTATTCTTTGGAAGCTTGAATTTCAAGTCATTGGCCCCTGCGGGCTTCTTCCATATGAATAGGGGTTTATCATCTGAATAATAATAATAATAATAATAATAATAATAATAATAATAATAATCTTTTTTTTTCAGCTAAACACCATATTCTTAGGAAGCTTGAATTTCAAGTTATTGGCACTTGTAGGCCTGTTACACATGAATAGGGGTCATAATAATAATAATAATAATAATAATAATAATAATAATAATAATAATAATAATAATAATAATAATAATAATAATACTCTGATTTATTATAATAATAATAATAATAATAATAATAATACTCTGATTTATAATAATAATAATAATAATAATAATAATAATAATAATAATAATAATAATAATAATAATAGTACTCTGATTTTTGTACCATAATGTATGAATGAATCAAATCATTATTACATCAAACCTCTTTCACACCTTTACTGTACCTCCGTTCATATTTCCTTCCTTCCGTCTTACTTTCCACCCTCTCCTAACAACTGTTTTCCTCCTGTTACACCTTTAAAACCCTCTTCCTGTCAAATTCCCTTCCTGCGCTGAATGACCTCACAGGTCCCAGAGCTTGGTCTTTGGCCTAAATTCTCTATTCTCTTCTATTCCATTATTACGGCAACACTTTTAGTAGATTGCTTGGGTATGTCAAGAGTGTCTGTACTTACCTGAATTAAAAACTTGAGTATTCGTATTTTTCTTTTTGACCAGTGACATTCCGACGAAGCCAACTGCAGCGAAAGCGAACAGGACAGCGAATACGATTCCGAATATTGCGCCGCCACTAAGTCCACCTGGTAAGTCAATATAAGATTATTGGTTGCTAAAAGTAGCTCTGGCATACATCATGTTTTTGGTATGTTAAGCTGGTATTATTTTCGTGACACCAGGACATGCTTATTAACTTAAGTAATGTGTTCTCTACAATGTTCATTATGCAGTAATTTTTTTTATCTTTGTCAAAATGTCAAATCATGGGAGGTCAATATACAAACTGAAGTTGCTAAAAGTGGCTTTGAAATACATCAGTTTCATGATATGTTAAGCTGATATTATTTTCGTGAAACCAAGACCTGCTTATTAACGGAATGTTCTCTGCAATGTTCATTATGCAGTAATTTTTTTTTATTTATCAAAATGTCAAATCACGGAAGCTTTATTTTTCCGACCACCTTACTCTATACAACCATTTGTTAATTGTTTGGGGGGAAGAAGTTTTCGTATCGTAATTTTTTTTTTATTTTTTACAACTCTTCAAGACCGACTTTGCATCTTTAGAAAGGGAATGAAATACTTTATTGTAATATCAATTGGCGGTCTTACTTATTCAAACGTCTTAATGTAATATTGTTATAAAAAAATCATTTACAAACCACATTTTAGTTAACTAACCATTTGATAACTAGCTTATTTGCTTATTATGTCTATCATATTTTTATCATTAAATTTATATATCAACTAGTAAATATCCCACTGAAAAATTACAATGATATCTCTAGATGTTAGCCTCAATTAAATGATTTACTTAACTCCCTCAAGAATATGGATATATGAACCAAATAGACTAAGAAAATTAAAATATATTTTATCTTGCATTAAGTAGCGTTCAAAAATATTGAAACTGTAATTAACTAGACGAAAAAACCATCTGTCAAATCTTATGACCCTTAATTATAATTAAATCTCATTTTCATTTCATTCTCAAGACCCACTAGACCCCAAGACGCCAAATTTCCCACCATAGGCCACCTGACTCACCTCCTGTGAACGGACTATCAGTTGGAGGAAGAGGTGGCAATGTAGGATTTGTCGGCTCCTTATCAGGTACTGTGAAAGATAAAATTTAACATTAGGATGTTTCTTAAATATCCTTTGAATTAATTAAAAAAATACTCATAGTAGCATAAGTCTTAAAATGGAGAAACAAATCCACAGTTGTGTATGGGTACAAATATATTATAAAAGCTAAACAGAGAGCTTTCGAGAATCTGAACGATTCCCCTTTTCAATCTACAAATTCTCGAAAGCTTTCTAATGTTTAGCTTTCTTTTTGGAATGTATTTGTACCCATACATAACTGTGGATTTGTCTCTCTATCCTTTGAATAAGTAATATAGTCAAGTCCATGGTAGAGGTTGTTTCATTATACATGTAACATCTGCCAATTGACTGATTGGATTACGTTACGTGACAAGGTTTGCATTTGAAGTATTCCGTCATCATAAATTTGCTAAATATCCAAAAGATAGCGAGTTTTGTGTCAACAATAAATGATTATGAAATTAGGTATGCATTAGGGAAATTTAAAAGTTCTGTTAATAATGAGAGCAAAATAACGCCAAAACAACGGATTAACGCAGTAACGTCAACAGAAATGTGTATAATCCTCTATCAGGTCAAAACACAGGTATTAAATAGATCTTACTCTTCACAGCTCTGCAGATGAAAGCTCGGTAACTGCTACAGGGCAGGTCGTTCCACTTCCCGTCCTCGTGGTAGAACTCGGTGCACTGCTCGTAGTCCATACTGGGTTCCCCCTCAGCCCAGTTCTGGTAATCGAAGGGTGTCCCGTCAGACCAGCCTAGACCTATGCAGGAGGAAATATAGAATTTAGGTCGTATGCCAAGCACGGGGGGGGGGGGGGGACTTATGATGAGGCCATTCAACGCTGAAATTAAGAGTAAAGAAGGTTTGAAAGGGGTGTGGGCCCCCAGCTGGGGCCCTCCACCAAAAAAGTCAAATGAAGACCAACCACAAGGAAGGCCAACCTCTGACGCGTGGTCGCCAGAAACATAGACCAGGGACAAGCTGTAGAAGCAACGTTTATTATGTATTCTCATAAGACACAGTCGCCTATGCATAAAAACGCAACTGTGTACAAATGTAAAAACATTTCAGCTTTCAAGTCATATGTAGCATATTATCCCCCTTGGCATATACAAGGAAATAGTCTTTTTCACGTGTGAGAAAACACACTTTCTCCCAGTTACATGCCCTTCTTGTTCTCAGTTTAAATCTTACTTTTCTGCTTCGCGACTGTTAATGACATGTCCAGAGTTTTGACTGATAAATTAGTATATACCTGTATATCACTCACCTTTCTAACTCTACAGGTGTAACAGGAGGAAAGCCTTGCAGTTGCACCATGGAATAATTGTTAGTAAAAAAGTTTTAAAGGTGAACAGGAGAAAAGCCAAAGACCTGCACTCTGAAACAATTGTAAGGAGATGGTGGACAGCAAGATGGAAGGAGGAGAATATGAACGGAGCTACAGTAAGAGGAATGATATTGGTCGCAGCTAGGGGCCGAAGGGATGCTGCAAAGAACCTTAGTTAATGCCTACACTGCACAGCGCGAGGTGCACTGATAGCACTACCCTTCTGCGGGGAGGCATAGGCCTATGAATTGGTAAATATCTAAATTAACGTATAATATGAAAGGAAACTAATTTGTAAAGTCTGATATTGCTGCTTAAACAATTAGACACACATTAAGACAGTTTTTGAGCAGTAAAATAAAATATACTTACCAGTCGATTTCTGAATGAGGCCAAGCCATATGTTAAGCTTTAAACCTTGGATGCTGTGTTTCAGAAGGGCGTTCTCGTCTTCAGAGTGAATGGACGTCAGGTTGGAGTCCAAGAACATACAGCTGTAATAACCCAGAGATTTTGTAAATCATGATGTATACTTTACAGTCAATACATTTAAACTAGTGGACCCGTCCCATCAAAATTGACTGTAGTAGAAGAGAGAAATTAGACGGAATACATGTATAAATCATGAACATTTTCTAGTTGTTGCATATACAATAAGAATAATAATTATAATAGTATTTATTTTCTATCTGTCATCCTATTCGATTGGGTTGTATTTATAGTGTGGGGTTCCGGGTTGCATCCTGCCTCCTTAGGAGTCCATCACTTTTCTCACTATGTGCGCTGTTTCTAGTAGCAAGCTCTTCTGCATGAGTCCTGGAGCTACTTCGGCATCTAGTTTTTCGAGATTCCTTTTCAGGGATCTTGGGGTTGTGCCTAGTGTTCCTATGATTATGGCTACAATTTCCACTGGTATATCCCATATCCTTCTCATTTCTATTTTCAGGCCTTGATACTTATCAATTTTTTCTCTTTCTTTCTCATCTACTCTGGTGGCCCACGGTACTGCTACATCAGTGAGTGATACTTTCTTTTTTGATTCTGTCAATCAGCGTCAAGTCTGGTCTATTAGCACGTATCACCCTACCAGTTCTGATACCATAGTCCCAGAGGACCTTTGCTTGATCGTTTTCTACCACTCCTTCAAGTTGATGTTCGTACCACTTATTACTGGAAGCTAGGTGGTGTTTATTGCACAGGCTCCAGTGGAGGGCATTTGCTACTAAATCATGCCTCTTTTTGTACGGGTTCTGCGCCAGCGCCGGACATTCTCTTGCTATGTGGTTTATGGCCTTGTCTTTAACTGCATATGGGTGAGATGTTATTTCCATCTATTGTTCTTTGGATATATCTGGTCCTTAGGGCCTGATCTTGTGCCGCTGTTAGCATTCCTTCTGTTTCCTTCTTGAGTTCTCCAGCTGAGCATTGTATTTTTTAGGAAGCTGATGGTGTTGTCCTCTGCCCCATATATTTTCAGGCATTCCAGTAGCCACGTGTGTGGTATCATGTCGAAGGCTTTCTTGCAGTCAATCCATGTCATGTTAGGTTGGTTATCCTTCTCTTACTGTTCTTCATTACAATTTTGTCTATTATTATTATTATTATTATTATTATTATTATTATTATTATTATTATTATTATTATTATTATTATTATTATTATTATTATTATTATTATCACATTACTTACTGTGAATGAGCGTCATTCCAATCCTTCAGGTCCTTGACGACCAAGTAACAGTAAGGACCAGGTAAGGAAGTCCAGGTGTCGTCCTGGCAGTGACCTGTTATTGGGGGACCTGGGGATGGAGCCTCGTCTGGTTTGAGAGAAAGGGGAGTTTCCTGTTAGTCTATTTTTGTCTAATTTCACTGATATGTAATTAAATTTTACTATGATTAAAGATAATAGTAATAAATAGTACTGCTCTTCATAATAAAGTTATAATTGCGTTTGTATATCTATAAGTAGCTTTCTGATCGATATATATACAGTTCATACATACATACATACATACATACATACATACATACATACATACATACATACATACATACATACATGACTTTTATATAAACAAATATTTAGCCACAAATACTATTTAACGTTTATATATTTTCAATAGATTTCTGATGTGCATACATACATACATACATACTACATACATACACACATACACACATACATACATACATACATATATGACTTTTTACATTAACAAATATTAAGCCACAAAAACCATTTCATATCGAACTCACTATACCTTGGGAATAACTTACACCCAGGGGCGAATTATAACTGCCAAGTGATTCTGCACTCTTAGTTGTAAAATATTCCTAAGGTACAGTGAATTCGACATTAAACGGTATTCGCGAGTTAATATTTGTTTAAACATTCGTACAAAGAAAACTAGATTATTTCTATAAGATACAAATGTCATATTCAGACCAACTTAATAGAAAATATATAATCCTCACCTTCTGAATGTTTACACAAAAACGGCTTCGGTTCGTCACACCTTTCGTTGTACCAATGACCATCGTCTGAATCCAACATGACACAGTTTTTGTCAGTGACGTTGACCTGTGGCTGGGCCTCTCCCCAATTCGTGTAGGTCACGGGCCAGTTGTCTGACCACTCGTAAGTGCTTTGCACCTGTTCAGGGACAGGGATTGGGAGTTATATACCATATTTGTTTTAATTATCTCAGGTGTTTCCCGTTATCCGTATGATTATTTCTTGAAGGTAATCAACGAACACATGTATTGTATATATTCATTTTTTTACACTTTCGTTACCATGGAAAAAATATTTCAAATTATTCAGAAAAAAGTACAAGTGTTGTGGCTGAGTTTTTGGCAACTTCCGTCTGTGTATTCTAGCACGAAGTGCGAATGTAACAAACTTTTTTTTTATTGGCGTAATAATTACTTTTCTACAAGTTAGCTCCAAAAATGGATCAATGTAATAATTTACATTAAGCTTTTCTTTGCAACTGTCATGCCTCCCAAGATATATATATATATATATATATATATATATATATATATATATATATATATATATATATATATATATATATATATATATATATATATATATATATATATATTTTACATTAAGCTTTTCTTTACAACTGTCATGCCTCCCAAATGATATATATATATATATATATATATATATATATATTATATATATATATATATATATATATATATATATATATATATATATATACATACATTATATATGTTATAATATATTTATATATATTTATATATATATATATATATACATATATATTTATAAACAGACCATTATACAAAAACCAAAGTCAGCTAGGGCCAAGATCCCGTGAAAAGCGAAACACCAGTTAACTTACCTTCCTGTTATTCAATCCTATCCAGGGATGCAACATAGGATCCTCCTGTCCAAGAATCCAAAGGAAAGAATTCTGGTGAACGTCATAAGCAGAAGCCAGATGAGATCCTTCGGCTGCACACGTTTTCTCGGCGTCCTGATCGTGAAGGATAATGATTAGGATGAAGGGAACAGCAAGGTTGGAAAGTGAAGGTCAGACTCTCGTTACCAGAACACAGGCAAGACGTAAATGAAGGTTTGTGTAGCAGTTATCAACAAGGAAATGGGCATACAATTAGCACTAGTTTCTTGCTGATATTCATACAGTTGTATGTAAAGTATGCTAAGTATGATCTATTAAAAATGAGAGTTAGTTTGACTTCTAAAGGCGCTTCTCGATGTCACGAGAATAATTATCTTTCTTAAAGCGCTTGCCATTACGCATTTTCAATCAGCTCACGACCGCTTCCGTTTTCTCTCAACCTTCTTAAGACAGTTTTACAGCTACTTAATTACTCAGAAATCTTTGAAAGCATAATCAGGGTAATGATGGAGTCTCTTACCATTATTGGTTTAAATGAGCATCAAAAAGAGAGATAGAGACCCCAATTATCGAGGTAATATTATGTCACTCAAACTTTTGCTTGACCCAGTCCAAGAAAGTCTTTAAAAGGATTCTGACACTAGTCGAACGGTGACTCTGTTGCCTTACAATGCAACATAGGGTATTCATAAATTGCAATACTCAATTATAGCTACATACAGTCGGGTTTGTTGCCATACAATGCAACATAGGGTATTCATAAGCTGCAATACTCAATATTAGCTGTAGGGTATTCATAAATTCCAATACTCAATTATTCATAAACTGCAATGCTGAATTTGAGCTACATAGGGTATGCATAAATTCTAATCCTCAATTATTCACAAAATGGCAATGCTCAATTTTAGCTACGTAGAGTATTCATAAATTCCAATACTCAATTATAGCTAAGATCAAAAATGGTAGATGAAAAGCAGAACAGTGCTCCTTAAATACTGAGAAAAATTGAATGTTATTCTACACATAAGCACTTTAAACTTCCCATATAATATTCAATTTACATGATTCATTTTAATGCTACGGTGTATATAAAATAGTAAGAAGTATCCATTTGTTAAGGAATACTTTCCTGGTATATTTAATGAGTTTCTTAAAGCTATGTCAGGTCACAGATCTAAATAGAATGACAGTAAAAGTATATCCCTTTTAAATCGCTCTTCGACACTAGTTCACCAGTCAATGAAGTTAGTTTACATGAGTACAGAGAGAGAGAGAGAGAGAGAGAGAGAGAGAGAGAGAGAGAGAGAGAGAGAGAGAGAGAGAGAGAGAGACTTTTGTCTTACCTCCCAAGTCATGGGCGTTTTCTCGGGCCTGTAACATTCGTCCTTATAGCTGTAGTACTTATCATACGGCGGTTCGCATTTAGGGAGAGAAGTTGGCTCAGTTATGGACGGATCTGCGATGAGAAATGACAAGTTTGTGACAAAAATTTTCACACATTCCAGTGTAGAGTTGACTTGTTTGTGAGACAGGCATTTTATATATTTTCTAGTGCAGAGGCCGATGGTATTGGCAACCGAATGATTTCTGTAGCCTAGCCCAGACTGTAGAACATAAAATAAAGAACTGATATATATATATATATATATATATATATATATATATATATATATATATATATATATATATATATATATATATATATATATATATATATATATATATATGTGTGTGTGTGTGTGTGTGTATAACTGAAACACGAAAATATGGAACGTGATGAATATATAAATAAAGACAATTGCCTTTATTTATATATGTACGTATGTATACATATATACTGTATATATGTGCATATATATATATATATATATATATATATATATATATATATATATATATATATATATATATATATATATATATATATACATATACATATATGTGTGTGTGTAATAAAACCGCTCAAGACGCGTGACGAAAATATAATGCGAATGCCAAAATATTAGAATCACATACCGTATAACATAAATTAACATTTACAAATAACTTGCAAGATTCCAGAGTATAAATCTTACCTTGCTGCATGGCGCAAATGTAAGCAAGATTGTTATAGCATGAAATATCATTCATCAGTCCCGTTGGATAAATCGCCTGAACGCAGTTCTCCTGAAACATTAATTAATACCAAAATTAGTAAATGTTTAGGGTCACATACCATTTTTTTTACACAGATAAAATCAGTATTTCACAGCAAATTATTTTCAGACAATGCCAATTTTTTTTTATATGTAAGACGAGTCCAGCATTTTGATCTATATTTATATACAAAAGTCTTATATTATCTACATCACGGTTCATTATTCTTTGACAAATGTATACTTTCCCGATTATGAAAATATGTTATAAAAATATTGCACAGAATGGGAAAGAAACTACTTAAGAAAATAGGTTGTCATTGCTTAGTATACGCGCTTTCAGTGTACAATAAGGCTACATTGTACGGGAAATGAATCATTATAAAAATGGATTGTACATCAGAGGAATGTTATATAATTTTTAAAGCCCATAGCATAGTGTGGAGAAGGCTTCATTACATAAATACATTAAAATATGATGGTAATGATTCAGTAGGGAACAGTATTATCCAAATCACTTTTAGGCAGGTGATAAAAAAAAATGAACCCCGTAGGGAGAGTAGTGCTGTCAGTGAGATGCGGTGCACTGTAGGCATTACTTAAGGTTCTTTGCAGCGTGCCTTCGCCCCCTAGCTGCAACTCCTTTCGTTCCTTTCACTGTACCTCCTTTCATATTCTCTTTCTTCCATCTTACTTTCCACCCTCTCCTAACAATTAATTCTTAGTGCAACTGCTTTGAGGTTTTCCTCCTGCTACACCTTTCAAACCTTTCACTGTCAGTTTCCGTTTCAGCGCTGAATGACCTCATAGGTGCCAATGCTTGACCTGTGGCCCTAAATTCTATATTCAATCCAAACAAAAATTAATTTTACGAAGGGGAAAATTCATCTTCTGCACAGGCCTATAAATAAGGAAAAAAAAAATCATCTATAGGAAAACGACAATAAACCTCACCGCCATGTACTGGCCATTCGGTTCCCCAGGAGCCCAGGGAGTGTAGTCGACAGTCGATTGGTCGATCCACACGTATTCTCTCATTTCGTATTTGAGGCCAATCCAGACATTATGGCCGTGCAATCCGACCATTGCTGTTATGTAGGCTGTTGGAGAAAGGAATATTATTTTCGTTTATTGTCTGCTGAAAGCTCTGTCGATTTGGTGGATGAATAATTAAAAAATTAAAACTGTTTGTTGATTTTGTGGATGAATAATTAAAAAGTGAAAAATATTTGTTGATTTGATGGATGAATAATTAAAAAAATAAAAATATTTGTTGATTTTGTGGACGAATAATTAAAAAGTTAAAAATATTTGTTAATTTCGTGGATGAATAATTAAAAGGAGAAAAATATTTGTTGATTTGCTGGATGAATAATTAAAAACTGG
This sequence comes from Macrobrachium rosenbergii, assembly GCA_039081455.1. NCBI lineage: Eukaryota > Metazoa > Arthropoda > Malacostraca > Decapoda > Palaemonidae > Macrobrachium > Macrobrachium rosenbergii. The sequence goes on from JANJGK010000033.1 coordinate 35,222,586, forward strand.
AAAATATTTGTGGGTGAATCTATGGATGCAAAATAAACATTTTTCTATCCATTTCTTTATCTAATCAATTTACTTACATACATTTACTTGTACTTTTACCTGTTTAATTACACATTCATTACAAAAATTATGAAAATTCGAATTTGCGTTCAGTGTCAATTAGATATCAGGTTTTTGGCTGAATGGTTTATCCATGAATACACATGTTTGTGCATGAATGCAAGAACCATTAAGAAACACTCACATACATACATGCATACAAACATACATATATTTGTATAAACACAAACACGCATATATATATATATATATATATATATATATATATATATATATATATATATATATATATATATATATATATATATATATATATATATATATATATATATATATATATATATATATATATATAAATTTTTTGACGAAACAAATCTGCTTTTGAAAATATAGCCATATTACAACACAACCCAAATTATGACGATTATTGAATTTTCTTCATCATTATGACAATTACTTACATTTTTCATTATTAATTCTCTATTCTGTTCAAGTCCCACCTCACCGATAATAACTCATATTTCTATTATTTGACTCCCCAGAAGTTCTTTTTAACCTTACCCATTTCCTTAGGATTGTGAAGACTAACCGCGTCGGCACCATCGTACAGAGATCTGCATTTGGCGGCGATAAAATCGAAGTATTCCGTGGTCTCCACAAGCTTAAAACACCTTCCGGTTGCTCCTGAAGGAGAATAATATAATTGTCTTATATATCAATTGAAATATTCAATGTGCATGCAGATGATTGCCTAATAACTCAACCGCAGGATCTATTACAACTTTCTCTTGCTTTGACGAAGGATGAATAAAAAATATTCAACAAATTTAAATAAAAACATCAGCCCATATTTGACAATACAGTAAACTAAAACCTTAAAAAACTAAAAAATTAATTCTATATGTCGGAGAGACATTCTACTGGCTCTTTTAAATGTTAAATCTATAGTAATTCTGTAAAAAAAATGTTAAATAAATCTACAGTACATTATTAAGATTTCCCTTGCTGCTGGTACCATCCTGAATAAGAATACAATCCTATTCCCTGATCTGTACATCCTAGCTATCTCCTTTGCTTCCCAGAAGACAGCTAGGATATCCTAGCACATCCCATCTACCTACTCAGAAAAACTTACTTCATAGAAACAGGTGCTTCAGGAGAAAATAGTGACAGCTGCACTTACCAACATGAATCCATCCTTCTGGGCAGTTACCAGAGGGGGGTTCTGTCGGGGAAGGTGGGGGGACTGTGGCCCCTTTAGGCCTCTTGCATACCCTTCCGGTCAGGTGCCCGCAGTTTTTGTCGTTCCACGTGCCCAATCTTCGGTTGTACATCTCAATGCAGTCTTCCTGGTCTGGGATTAAGGGTAGTTTTGGGAGGTGGTGAGTTCTGAGAGGTACAGTCTAGCAATATGGTGAAATCATAGAGAATGCAGTTTTTGGTAAACTGGATATTTTAACAAATAGATATTAGATGACTCTGGTTTTGGTATGCAGTTTTTGGTAAATTGGATATTCTAACAAATAGATATTAGATGACTCTGGTTTTGGTGCCCATAAGTACACTCTTAGAAATTAAAATATCACTCAGAAACAACAGGTTTTTTGGTAAGTGGATATTCTAACAAACAGATATGAATTCATTCTGGTTTTTGTGCCAATGTTTAAAAACTATTTCCAGTACATAAGATAACAGTTCTGTATACACTATATTGAATGTGAAGTTTTTCTAACTCATTCGACACTGAAAATGTAACCTAACCAGAGTTTTATCATTTATATATCAAAATGTGCCTTGAAGTATTTAGGATTAATCAAATACGCAATAATAGCTGGAAAGGAAAGCAAATGACATTCAGTACTGAAAAGGAAATACTTTTTATACAATCATTATGTGACCATTAATTATGCACAATGCCATCCGTCAATTTAAGAAGAATATAAAATATATTCCTATATACACATTTAAATTAATTCAAAATGATTGTAATCTGTGTAAATTTAGCTGTAAATTTCGACACAACTTACTTTTAAGCAAACACGTATTGTATAAAATAATTCTTATATACGTATTTAAATTAATTCACAATGATTATATTCTATGTACATTTGACTGTATATTAAGACACGACTTTCTTTTAAGCATACAGGCAAAGAGGTCTATACGTACCCTGAAAACTGTTAGGCTCTCCAGGTGCCCAGTTGTCGTAGCTGAAAGGACTTCCATCTACCCACTGGAAGCCAGAATCTGCAAGAGCTCGACCTCCAACCCAAATCCCATCGTCTGAGAACTCATCGAGCTGATGAGGAAACGCATGATTTATTCATCATCTTGAAGATTATTATACAGATAACTGAATTAGTCTAATTTATTAATGGTCAAAGGGAAGTAAAGAAGTTAATTTGAAGTCAAAGAGCTAGAGTTTTAAAGAGTCAGAAAATGAATTAAACGTCAGACTGGGGCATTGTTTGATTATTGTTAAGGTTGCACGATAAGAGAATCGTTATTTTAGTTTTTTTTCTGGTCATAGAAGTAATAAAACGTGATGGGGGAATATAAGAGAGAGAGAGAGAGAGAGAGAGAGAGAGAGAGAGAGAGAGAGAGAGAGAGAGAGAGAGAGAGAGAGAGAGAGCCGATTATTTCAAGTTAATGTAAAGTTGTCAATATTACTTGAGGAGGTTGGAAGGCAACTAAAGGTGAAAAAATAAACTCTACGGACATCGCACGCCACATTTCACCATCCGTTCCCGATCTCCTCGTAATAATCGAAGCTTAACACCATAGAAATAACTTATACTGTAGATTTAAGTCTTATTAAGCATACATGTGAACTGAAACCCTTACAATAATTACCATAGACTCAATGAAGAAGTTCTCCTCGACGTCAGTGATTGAAGCCAAATGGGAGCCTTCAGCCAGGCACAGCTCAGCTGACTTGTCCCAAGACTGGGGGTCTTCTTCGGTTGCAGATATAAATTTATAGCAGTGGTCCTTGAACACGTACCAGATACCGTCTCCATCGACGCACTGCTTCGGAGGCAAGAACGTTGGTGGTTGTAAGGTTGTTACAACCGTTCCTACAAGTAGGACATAGGGGAATAGTTAGAGTGTTAGATACTGGACTGTATTTTAGAATATAATGGAATTGAAAGCATAGCAGATACACGCGATGGTTTAACTGTTCGATTACCTAATACTTTTAATTGATATATATTTATATAAATATATTATACACATACATATATATAATATATATATACAATCTACTGGTCATTTTCACCATTACGTACATAAACGTAAACACCACAAACTTTTTGGACACGCGTCACTGCAAAGCCTAAGATCCAAATGCAAGAATATTATGAAATTCTGAAGTTCGCAACAGGATTCAAACTCGCATCCGGAATACCAGAACGAGGTCACATTATCGATCTGTCTATCTCTATATCTGGATTTTGGAGGTTTTTATCGTAAGCAAAAGACCTCACTTACCCTCACGAGTCTCGCATATAAATGGGAGATGCGATTCACACACTGTGCACGAGAGCGTCGTGCTCTGCCGGGTAATGGAGGCGCAGTTTTCATGGTCATGCATTTTTGGCTGGCCAGCCGCCCAGTGTAGGTAGTCAATGGACGAACCGTCTGTCCAGTGTTTATCTGCGAATGCAAGAAGGAATCACAGAATCAATTCAAAACTTTGGACTCAATACTAACAACTATGCGAAAATCAGAAAGTAGTAAATGTTGTCTGTAAAATAACCTATAGGTTTAATTTTGCATTACAGATTTAATGGTTAGTAATGTGAAACGTCAATTTTTTTAAATATAGAACGAGATAGTTAATAAAATTATCGTTTTCTGAGCATATCCACACATTAAATCTTATATAAGAGACCACTAATAAATTTCCATAAATTCTATAGATAAAACAGTGTCAGCATCCTCTAAAGACATCATGAAACCAGTGAGAAATGGAGACAGCATTTATCTGTGAAATGTATGCTAACTGGAAGTATATTTCAGGACTTTACTGGAATGTTCAAATCAAGTTTGACTTATAATTGCATGTACGGTCACCATCAATGTTATATAGGTCAAATAGACCTAACAGGAGATTCTTAGATATATAAGAATTACAAATATATCTGGTACAAAATACTTAGATATATAAGACTCACAATCAACCTGCAGATATCTTTAAAATCAGTTCACCATTGATGAGATCGAAACTGAATCAATTCTCATAAATACTTAAAGACACATATTAATAAACAAACATCTTACCTGCTTCAGTGTCCAGTTCCAGTCCGACCCAAAAGTTTTCATACGTATATATACTATGCATCCACAATAAACTGCGAAAAAGATTTTTTTCTTATATTAATACTTAGCAAAGCATATCTGATGTCAATAATTCATCGAAAGACATTTCTGCATGTATGACACATATTTATGGTCCTAATTTATGAAACCGTATTTATAAGAAGCATGGATTTTAAAAGAGTTTTAGAAGCATTTTTGTTATGTTATGAATGACACACATTTAAGCTCATAATTTATGAAGCTGTATTTCTAAAAAGCATGCATTTTAAAAGAATGGTATAAGTAGTTTCACGTCTCTGCATTTATGTCCACAGTCCACGAGGCAGAAATCACACCCAGAAACAAATATTACAATGTCTATAATTTTACATTCACGTCCATAAATCTAGTAAACTCCAATGAATACCAAAACGGACATTATAAAGTTTACACATTAACCTATCTTCAGCTAAATTTTAATTTAAAGCAGAACAAATCACGACTTATCTTACTCTTGGACAGATGACTCTTCTTCTCTGCTATTAATGCTCACCAGGTGACCTCCATAGGACTCACAAACTTCCTCTGCTTGGAACCAGGTGTGAGTGTCCGGAAACACCTGAAGGAATTTTTTCTTAATTATAGTATCAGTTATTATTAGTATTAATAATTATTGCTTAGATGAAAGCTGTTTTCTAGGTGTCATGTATTTTGTGATGCCTGCTCTGATATGGAATAAAATTTTTATTCAGGATCTGTGATGATAAGGAAACTAGTTAAATAAAGTTCGTTATGGATCCATACCATTACGAAATAGCCTCTTGTATAAATCACCTGCAAATATTCGTGTACATATATATATATATATATATATATATATATATATATATATATATATATATATATATATATATATATATATATAAATTTACATATATGTAAATATATTTCATGTCCCAAAATGTAAATGCGAGCTTCCTTTCATATATTATCAATACCGAGATACATTACAGTGGTACAGGATTCCCAAAAGTAACCTTCACAAACTTAATAGTCTAGACTTCACAAACTATAAAAGCTGAAGGCCTGAAAAAAAGCAACTTTTCAACTCACCTCGTAACAATGTCCTTGGTAATGACTCCAACGATCCAAGCAATTTGTACCATGAGTCGGCGTTGGTTCAGGAGGAAGAGTTGTATAACCCTGACGATCATACTCACCTGTGTAATATAAAAAAAAAAATAGATATGATTTTCAGACATAATTACTTTTTTTCCCGTGGTGATAAAAGCATAATTACTTTTTTTCCCGTGGTGATAAAGACATAATTACCTTTTTTCAGTGGTGATAAAGACATAATTACTTTTTTCCAGTGGTGATAAAGACATAATTACTTTTTTCCTGTGGTGATAAAGATGTTTTTTTTTTTCTTCCTGTGGTAATAAAGATAATTTTTTTTCCTGAGGTGATAAAGACAATTACTTTTTTCCAGTGGTGATAAAGGCAATTACTTTTTTCCAGTGGCGATAAAGACAGTTACTTTTTTCCTATGAGGGTTTGCTGTGCTATTTCACAAAATACAAGATTTTATATAAAAAAAATTTGTAATGATTATGTAACGAAATGAAAGTTTACAAATAATTTGTGCAATCTGATTTTAATATTTTATCGGTTATTTCATGAAATACAAGATATCTTCAACACATATTAATGATTACATGAGGAAATAATTTTTTTTAAATAACTTATGTAATCTGAATTTAATATTTGTTTTGTCATTTCTTGAAATACAAGATTTCTTCATCACCTTCTCATGATAATGTAATAATATAATCTATGTAATTTAAATTTAATATCTGTTCTGTTATTACATGAAATACAAGATTTCGTAGACGCCTTCTCATGATTACATTTAAAATACAATTGTAAAAAAATAATTCATGTAATACACATTAAAGTTAACGCCTTGCAGTGATTTTTATAACAAAATAACACGGTATGAATTTAAGTACATTACTTTACTTCAAGTACATTACATTACACTTACAAAGATAATTTAGTTCTTTCTCACAGGCGGCCACCCTGTACATCCCGGCTACACGCGAGGTCCCAGTCAAAAAGACGCAGTCTCCCGCTTGTAAATCTGAAAAAAAGTTAATCTCAGTTAACAGTACGTCTGATTTCTTGTGTAACTGTTGAGCCTTTTCAGAACAGGAGAGAACAGTCTTCAGAGAACAGTATAGGGAGAACAGAGGAGAGCTGAAACAATTAAACTCGACTAGGGGTATGTCTAATTTCCTGCTTAGCTGCCAAGCCACTTTAGAACGGAAGAGAACAGTATTCAGAGAACAGAGGAGAACAGTATTTAAAGATAAGCTGAGCAACAACCTTTGACAAAGGGTGCAATGAGCAAAGTCTGAAGTATCAATTATTTGTTTACCTTTGGTGTTCAATACATTTATGAGAAAATACTTTCTGTTAGCAATGTATAAAATAATTTTTTACTGAGGCACTAATTAAATACACTGAGAGGAAATGTATAGATTAATATATGTATAGCCATTAAAATGGTTAAATTACCATTTTCATTATCAAATATTTACATATGTTTATGCAACTGCGTACAAAAACGCTTGTCAATCAGTGCAAGATATTCAAAATTATTATCATTATATTATTATTCAGAAGGTGAACCCTATTCATACGGTGCAATCCCACTAAAGGGGCCATTGACTTGTAATTCAAACTTCCAAAGAATATTAAGGTGTTCATTAGAAAGGAGTAACAGAGGGTAACGGGGAATACAGAAACAAGAGATCACTAAAAGATCATTACAAAGAGATCACTGGAAAGAGATCATTAAAAGAAAGTAATTTGCAGTGTACAACGTTGTCTTACATAATAAATACCAAAAATGATAACTATTCACTATAAACTTAAGAAGTAAATTAAAAGGAAAACAAGTAAAAAATGAATGTGCCGAAGTTTCTTCGGCTCAATCAAGTTTTCTGTACAGCGTATAATGCTGTATGAAACTCACACCCACGGCCCACGAAACTCTCACCCACGGCCCATGAAAATTTCAGCCACGGCCCAGTGGTGGCCTGTGTTGTTGGCATCTATAGAGGTACCAGACGCACGATCATGCCTAACTTTAACCTTAAATAAAATAAAAAGCACCGAGGCTAGAGGGCTGCAATTTGGGATGTTGGATGACTGGAGGGTGGATGATCAACATACCAATTTGCAGCCCTCTAGACTCAGTAGTTTTGGAGATATGAGGGCGGACGGAAAAGTGCGGACGGACAGACAAATAGCCAACTCATTCTGTAATAGAAAACTAATATCTAAATTATTACTTGGCTCAAAAGAATCCCAAGGCAGATACGTGGCGAGTTTCCCTCCGTCGAAGGCGAAGTCTGCAGACCCATCCGAATACCTGCGGACTCGAACGTCCGTCCAGGCGTCGACACCGTAATCGCCAAAGGACCAGAAGAAGAAATCGCCCTCTTGCCTGGAAAACGAAGAAGAAAGACAGTCTGGATGAATTTAAGTATTTATAACTTTACATGGGAGACATTCTCATTTTAGCCAAGGTACGGGAAAAAGGACGAGAAAAAGAACGCGCCCTCTTGGCTGAAAAACTAAATTAGAAAAACATTCTGGGTGAATTTAAGTATCTATAACAAGTATGTACATGCGAGACATTCTCTCCTTGTAATGAGAGATAGGAAAATGCATACATAAACTAATAATTCTAATTTTAGCCAAAGGACGAGAGAAAGAAAGCGCCCTCTTGCCTGAAAAATGAAGAGAAACGTTCTGGATGTGTTTAAGTCCTGATAAAAAGTGTTTACATGTGAGAAATTCTCTTCTTGTCATAAGCCCATTTATTCTGGCGCTATATTTTTTTTAAGTGGGCAATATTAATGGAGTTGTTGTTGATTTGAAAATATATATTTTTTATTAGATATATAAAATAGAATATAAAAATATTAGCAAATGTGTAATAGAAAAAAGACTTAAGTGTATGCTTCTAAATTGCGAGACATTCTCTTCTTGTTATGAAGAATAACACAACGCACACACAAACTAATAATAATAATAATAATAATAATAATAATAACTATCATTGTAATGATGAACAGACACTTCGTTTCATCAATAAAAGTTAAAAATGCCTCTGTGTTAACCAATGAGTGACTGACGACTTCTTCAAACTTACTTTTCCTCCATTTTCAATAAGTAGGAATCAGCGCTCTCACAAGCCTTTTTGGCATCCTCCCAAGTCAATTTGGAATCAGAGATGCTGTAGCAAGACCCTCTGTAGAAAAAGTCACCCTACAAAAGAGATGAAGACAAGAATTTGATACTTTAATCGTATATGAACCTGAATTATACTTGACAATCTGTAATGCACAGAGGTGCGTAAAAAATTATCAGAAATTTCAATATAATTCTTTTTGAGAATCGATCTTATTGTACATGACATGTCAAACAGAGTAATGTGTGCTCATGCTTGTATAAGGCAGTAAGCAAGATTGATATATTCCGAAGTAATTTCTATGGATTTCCTTTCAAATTATGATAATTGTGACCGGTTTGATATGTTCAGTGTTGCTGATTGTGGAAATTATGTCAGGCGAGAAAGGGAGATATATACAGTATATACATATACATACATATATATATGTATATGTATATATATATATATATATATATATATATATATATATATATATATATATATATATATATATATATATATATATATATACAGTATATATACACATATCATTCTTCCTGTATACTGTATTCCTGAAAGGTAGTACTTTGCAAGCACTACTGCCATACAGTCCCAACGAATACAAAGTAATTTCAATCACAAGTTGAAATTTCGACTGCATGACTGTTCCAGTAACGATTCTCATACCAATGAGAACTGTGGAACAGCTTCCTAGACGATGTCGAGGAATTGGGACTTCAGAAGTTCAAGCGAAGATGCATTGCGTTACTGCCTTAATACAATTCTCCTTGTATTTTAATCTTACTTACATTTTGTCTATTTTTATTTATTAATTTTTTTTCAATAAGTGATCTGATCTTTCTGTATTTCCCATTACCTTCTGTTACTTCTTTCTACTGAACACCATATCCTTTGGAAGGTTGGATTGAAAGTCAATGGCCCCAGTGGCTTTTTTCCATATGAGAAAGGTTCATAATAATAATAATAATAATAATAATAATAATAATAATAATAATAATAATAATAATAATAATAACAATATTCCATGATACCTACGTTTCGGCAGCCAGTATCCTCAGGTTCAATCTTCTTAGCTTCGGGTGGTTTACTGCAAATCACTGAAACATAAGTAGTTATTCTGTTCTCGCAGTCGTTATGTTTCCATTTTCCGTTAGGCAGCAGGGACGCACACTTCTCGTAGGCAAATTCGAGACTGTCTGAAACATTTTTTATCAAAGGGCAGAGAATAAGAAGCTGTCCATGATTTTTAAACTACACGGAGTCCTGGCGACCTTGTTTCAGGTTGCCCCTTAAAATATTTCTTTTAAAATTATTCTGATCAGTTTTAAAGGTAATTCAGTCATCAGATTTAATTCTCGTTCTTTCACAGAAGTCCTTACAATATTTTTAGATTTTTCACTTTAGTTATTTCAAAATTCAAAGCTTATATTAATGCCAGACACAAACTTAATTCACTCTGTTAAATACTCTTAATTCATTACCATTTATAAAGTCAGCTATCTGCGACGATTTAGATATAATTAAAGCAAACTTTAAAACACCAGGTATGAGGAAGATCAGTCCTAGATCACGACAAGGTTACACTGAAGTAAATTTAGATTAAATACTTACAATCACATTCTAATCGTTTCCAGTTAGAGTACACGAAGTTAGTCCCATCAGAACAAGTAAAGGAATTCTCGTGGTCAATGTCAGTTATGCCTATCCAGGCATCTGTGCTCCCGGCTGAGGGGAAAAAGGACTTTGGTTATTGGCTTTACAGGACGCTGATTTGAATTTTATTGAAGAACCAATCTTTCCATAAGTTCATTTGCGTAATAAGCATTGGGTAAACTTTGACATCATCCGGAAAAGGAATCAACTTACTTACCAGAATATTAACCTTTTAATCCTAATGGATTCAACAGATTCTTTAAAATTGAACTTACAATAAAAATTGAGAAGTAAAACATTCAATACAAAACTATTTCCTACTGACGAATCCGACGAAAATGTGTAACTTCTACAGGCAAATAGTCAAAACCTTTAATTAGTTTGAATGATAATAATATTTCGATTTAATTCTTGAACCATGTTAACGTTAAATCGAAATCATATAACAAATTTCTTGGAGGAGGACAGTCATTCCATCAGTTAAGTACTGTTTAAGTCCTCTTCAACTGGAGAGCTTATATAATAATAATAATAATAATAATAATAATAATAATAATAATAATAATAATAATAATAATAATAATAATAATAATAATAATAATAATCTTAAAATCACATGAGTCCCTAAGGAGAATCGAAAAAGTTCTCGTTTCATATATATTCTTAAATATATATTTACACACTAAAATAATAATAATAATAATAATAATAATAATAATAATAATAATAATAATAATAATAATAATAATAATAATAATAACATCTTTACGTCACACTTACCAGGAATGATAGAAGCAAGGAACTCGTTTTCTTTGGCAGAATGAACCGTTGCAACTTGAGCCCCCAAACTCTTGCAATAGGACTCGGAATCAAAGTAGTTCTTATTCTGCTCCGCAGCCTTGTAGCAAACGTCATTGAAGAGTTCCCACCCTTCTTCACAGCCTAAGTAATGCTCTGGGGTCATAAATAACAGAGTTAAAAAGGTTTATGTTATGGGTTATTGTTCTAGGATAAACTTACTGAAGGTATCTCTTGCCATATTTAATAAATGAAGTTAAAAACCAACTTTCAATAAAAACCGATTTCATAAGGGAAAAACGACCATCATCATGGCATTCAAATGATTGCAATAATAAAAATAATTAAATGACTATTATTAGTAATAGTAACAGTGGTAGTAACATGTACATACGTGGGAAATATTCACAGCCAAAGTTCCTAGCCTCACTGCACTGGAGGTTGTTCCATTTGCCGTGGGTATCGAGGCTAGGAGCGTCAATCACTTCGGTACAGAATTCCCAATCCAGATTGTTGGGCTCTCCGTCGTTCCAGTTGGTGAAAGTGCTGCTGGAACCATCGGCCCACTGCCAGTTCTTTGTTCCAGTGTCGTATTTGTAACCGTTCCAGACACCCAGGGAGCTTTGACGGAACATGTCTGCGGGGAGGAAAGTGATTTTGGAACTTTTTTTGTCGTGTCGTTCTCGATAGTGAAGTGGGTTAACTCTGAAGCTCATTTGTATGTTTTTTTTTTCAGTAACAATAAAATATTCTTTTTAAGGTTTTCAAATAAGTAAATATTCTTTCTATGGTTTTCAAATAAGTAAAAATTCTTTCTAAGGTTTTCAAATAAGTAAATATTCTTTCTAAGGTTTTCAAATAAGTAAATATTCTTTGTAAGGTTTTCAAATAAGTATATATTCTTTCTAAGGTTTTCCAATAAGTAAATATTCTTTGTAAGGTTTTCAAATAAGTAAATATTCTTTCTAAGGGTTTCAAATAAGTAAATATTCTTTCTAAGGTTTTCAATAAACAAATGTTCTTTCTAAGGTTTTCAAATAAACAAATGTTCTTTCTAAGGTTTTCAAATAAACAAATATTCTTTCCAAGGTTTTCAAATAAGTAAATATTCTTTCTAAGTTTTTCCATTAACAAGTATGTATTCCTTGGAATCTTTTGAGATGACAAGTAAATATTCTAAATTGCTCAAATGACAAGTATATCTATATTCTTTACTAGTTTTTCATATAACAATTACAAAATTCTTTTCTAAACTTTTCTAGAAAAACAAGCAAACATTCTCTCTAAGACTTGCAAATTACAAATAGTCTAAGTCTTTCAAACAACAAGTAAATATTCTTTGTTAGTTTTTTTCAAATACCAAGAAAATATTCTTTGTAGGATATTCAAATAAAAGTAAATACTCTTTTTATTTTCCAGATAAGTATATACTCTTCCTAAGATTTTCCAATAACAAGTAAACGTTCTTTCTAAACCTTATAAACAACTACTAAGCATTCTTTCTAATTATCCAAGCAACAAGAACATATTTTTCTTAAGGTTTTCAAATACCAAGTAAATGCCAAATAACAAATGAAGACCCACAAATACCTGCAAAGTATTCATTCTCCTCCTCATTTTCAATGGTGACCAGATCAGCATTCGTGTTGAACTCTTTGCATTTCTGGCGAGCCTCGTCATTTGGAGATGCTTCTTCGCTCGTGTGATAACATTTATCATTCCAGAACTTCCAGCCGGATGGACAGATGTCTGGAATTTTGGAAAAGGACTTGAGGTTGGAAGAGATTTTAGGTAAGACTGGTAATGGTGTCTATGTGACATATACAATGTTAGTTTATATGCATGTCATTGAAAGTATTGTGTACAACTAAGTGAAATGAAGTAAACACGTCTTTACAAATAATAATAATAATAATAATAATAATAATAATAATAATAATAATAATAATAATAATAATAATAATAATAATAATAATAATAATAAAAAAATTATACGTAAGATTGAGAAGACTCATTATGAAATTAAATCCAAATGATGCAGCCATTCTATTTAACAGAATAATAATAATAATAATAATAATAATAATAATAATGATAATAATAATAATAATAATAATAATAATAATAATAATAATAATAATAATAATAATAATAATAATAAATTAATGACTCAAATCACAAAGAAATCCCTTGTCATATATAACAGATATAAAAAACATTTTCAGAGGAAAAACGTCCATATTTATGGAGGTAAAAAACATGTGAATACAATGCAAGGAAATTATAAGTAAATACAATGCAAGGAAATTATATCTGTTACATTTAAGTCCATTAAGAGAAAGGTATACATAAACAATTTCATTGTTGCTTACCAAGAGTAATCTTGCAGACGAATCCCAGCTTCTGGTCGCATTCCAAATCATTCCACTTCCCTTGCCCACGTTTTAACTGAAGATAATGAACAAAATCACTGTCAAAATTTATGGACATGGTATAATTAAAATTATGATGAAATCAAAATTACCTAACGTTAGAATTTTGCAGACAGTGTCTGTCAAAATTTATGGTTATGATAAAATTAAAATTATAAAACTAGTGTTCGTATTTCGCAGAAAGTAACAGTAATGTGTTAAATGGAGCTACAAGTGGAAATTTATCAACTATCTTCGAAAGTTATCAAAGTAAAAGTAATGTATGAAATGGAGCTACAAACGAAATTTTATCAATTTTCCTTGAAAGTTATCAAATTTATCATATTCCCTTAAGGAGACCGTAGTTTCAAGAAAAAGGATGGCCATTTATTTTTTACTACTGGGAACTAATGAAAAAGGAAAACATTCAATAAAACAACAAACATTCAAATAAAAATTTGGTATCCAGGTACAAAATTTTACAATGACTCACCTCTCCGCAGTGTTCTAAACCGTGGTAATCATCGGGCTGATTGTCAGCCCAATTATTATATCTTCCTAAATCAGAACCATCTGTCCAGTGCCAGTTAGCTCCAGCTTCGTCGTCGTGGAGACCAAGCCAGAGGTCCAGGTTCATAGAAGCAGCCATACCTTTGTAGATTATGGAAAATGGCAGAGGAAATTGAGAGAAAAAAATTTATTATATCTCTGTTACGAAAAAATTCACATGAAAAACTTATTTGATTACATTTTCAAAAGGGAAAAAAATTCCCAACATCATCCATGTCTACAAGGCAAGTGATATTCAGATTATGATCATAATTTCCTTTGGTATTTCCAAAAGTTAAACTAAAACTTTCTCATTTATAATCCTATAAATCTACATCCAGGATAGATAGCCAAGTAGAAGATCGTGCACTCAAGACTAATCATAATCTGATTCACACTTCATCCTAGAAATGAAGTTAATGTAAATTTCTTTTATAATCTTTTAATTGATAAGTAAAGTATAAGAACTTGTGAATTACAACAACATTAGAAATGGAACACGTTATTGAGATTACTGTTTAAGGAAGACAGCACTTTGAACGAGCTTCCTGTAGACAATGAAGGTGGTAAAGATTTGTGACGAAAATAAAAATTGTCAAAATGAAGCCTTGGAGCTATACTGTACGTGCATATAGTTTGAACATTTTTATTAGTAACAAGCCACTGTCTTACTTTACTTCACACAAAATATCTCCAATTTTAACCTGGTGAAACCTTCCGTGGCAACTGAAAGAGAACTGACTTTAGAAACTATACTCGACAAAAATATCAAAGCAGAATTAATTGAATTTATATACTTACAAAATCAATAAACAACATACCAGTTAAGAAGTCATTTTCATCAGCATTTTCAACAGACGCCAAGTTACTGTTCAAGTTTGATTCACACCAGGATTTGGCACCGTTCCAGGTGTCTGTGCTATTGTTAAAGTAATAACAGTGCCTGTTGAAGGCTGTCCATCCGGAGGGACAAATAGCTGTTGGAATTAAGTAAAAAAAATATAACTTTAGCCTCAGATAAATTGATGGATTAATAAAAAAAATGTTTCAATTATTATTATTTTTTCTACAAATGCATCGTATTTCCTTATCATAATTTTATTACTTAACGTGGGTTTAATAAATATATTGATGGTTAATCAATTAATTTTTCAATTATTATTATTTGTTTTTAAAGATACATCGCATTTCCTGGTTATAATTTTATTATTTAGCAATGTGGGTGTAATAATAATAATAATAATAATAATAATAATAATAATAATAATAATAATAATAATAGTAATAATAATAATAATAATAATAATAATAATAATAATAATAATAATAATAATAATAATAATAATAATACTAAATCGTATTGATAAAATAAAATACAAAATCAAAGGCATCCAGGAGGCCATTCTATTCAATGAAGCTTGTTTGAGAGAGGGTCTCTTTCCGAAATATAATAATAATAATAATAATAATAATAATAATAATAATAATAATAATAATAATAATAATAATAATAAGTCCATAAAAAATTTAAGAAACAATAATAATAGAAATAATATAATAAAGTCCACCTACTGAGGTTCCTTCTCTAAACTACTAGCCTATTGCAAAAGTGTATCTAACTATTTCTGTCAAACAAATAAAATTTGTAGACGTACGATCTGGGGGTGATGGAGGCGATGGGGGCGAGTAATTGAGACCTGTGGAATGAGACAGAGAGAAAAAAAGTTTTACAAAAAGAGAAAAAACCGTTTTAAAAGGAGAGAATTTTTTTTCAAAACGAGTTAAAAAAAAACGTTCAAAATAGCTTTAAAAAGAGGAATAAATTACAGAGATCAAAATGTTTTTAAAAGAATCTTCATTAAATTTTTCAAAAAGGGGGATAATGACGTTTTGAAATGTTCATGACATTGTTTGACAAAGAAATATCAATGCGATTATTTCCTTAAACCTGATTTTAACGAGAACAACCAGGATCCAGAAATATATATATATATATATATATATATATATATATATATATATATATATATATATATATATATATATATATATATATATATATCTGAAGGCTTTCATCCCCAAAGACACTAGACACACAAACGATAATAAAAAAAGATATGAGACGATTATGATATTGTATCTCTGCGTTCCTCTTCATGGGACCTGAGGTGTCAATGACAGTCACCAAGAAAAAAGTTTTACTTTAAATAATACCTTTTCCACTTCTGGTTCATCTCGGTTAGTAGACTACACGGTGTGTCAGTTACTGTACGGAGCTATAATTTCACTGCTTATCGATAAGAATAAGTAACCAGCAACATATGATGGGAAAAAAATTATTTTATTCCCTAACTAAGGATAAAAATTTGTCCATCACTCACAGACTCGAATAATTCGACCTTAGGCTTAACTGACAGATGTCCTCAATCACTTATTAATGACAACACAAAAGTCTTATGGCATATACATGAAATTTTCAGAAACATTTACCTTTTTTCTCACAGACAAAGGCCTGTTTCTCGTCACAGCTGATGTCATTGAACTTTCCACCTGTCACGTACATTTCTGCAAGAAAGCAAGGCATTTATTTGTATGTAAATCTGGTGTACGTGCATAATAATTTACAGGTAACTTATGCCTACTCACAAAAATAAATTTAAAGCCAGAAGAGCTCTCTCTCTCTCTCTCTCTCTCTCTCTCTCTCTCTCTCTCTCTCTCTCTCTCTCTCTCTCTCTCCCCTTTTATGCGCTCATCAACCTTTGCCAAGGCATTTCGATAGGAGCAAAATTTCCATTTTGGTCAGAAAACAAAAAATAATGCAACATCTTAGCTATTTTCGTCTGGCTGCTCCTCCCACAATCCCCAACAGCCCCCCGCCCCCTTCCCACATCCCCCCCACCAAAAAAAGGGGGGGGGAGTCGAAAGGAAAGAAAGGAAATTGCAAAACTTTTCCAAAACCGCGCCGATTTTAATCACGTCTAATTTGCATATTCTGCCCCAAGGAACTTCTCTCGTCATCATGAATTGCAAATTAGCCATGTATGTGTTTTCCCAGCCAACCAAATAAACAATTTGGCTTTCAGGAAGTCTTCCCACATAATTTCAATAATTTACTGAATTCATGAATGGATAATTGTAATGTGGGTATATGTATTTATGGTATGTCATTAGAAATGCAACTGATAACTATTGAAACAAGTAAAAAATGAGTATGATGCTGTAAGAAACTTTCAGCCACGGCCCATGAAACTCTCAGCCGCGGCCAACGAAACTTTCAGCCACGGCCTGGTGGTGGCTTGTGCTGTTGGTGCCTATAGCGGTGCCAGACGCACGATCATGGCTAACTTTAATTGGAGGGTGGATGATCAACATGCCAATTTGCAGCCCTCTAGCCTCAGTAGCTTTTAAGATATTTGGACGGACAGCAAAATTGCGGGCGGACAGACACATAAATAGCCATCTCAAATTTTCTTTTACAGAAAAAATAAAAATAATTTATGGAATTATTTATGTCACTACAGCAGCTGAATTGTCTCAGCAGTCATTTTCAATTCATTTATGACTATTTTTTTTTTTACAATAATTTCCCAAATTATTTTTATAATCTCTGGCCTAAAGCTGTCTGAATACCATTCGTGTTATATAGAGCCTGCTGCCTGTTCTATCAGTATAGACTCAGTGTTCCTGATTATCGAAAATTGTAAAAAACTTTTGATAAACTTAATTTCATTATAGAAAACTGTAAAAAAAAACTTTTGATGATATATTTCATTATATAAAAAAATCTTGAAAACACACCTGTACAGGTACCATCACCTGATGGCTCTCCATAGTACCAGTTGAAGAAGCTGACAGGTGTATCATCCATCCAGTAATTACCTTTGTTGATTTCGTTCTTCATACCGATTGTAAAGGCCTGCTGGCTGTAATACTGATGTCTAATGTAGTCTGGAATGCAAAGAGAATAAAACCTTTTCATGTTTTATTTATTCTTTCTTATCTGCAACTAAAGCACATATTTTGGATCACACAGGTTGGATCTTCATTTCAATATTTTTTGAGTTGGTAAGCATAAAAATGTTTTGGCATAGCAATTTCCTTTTATAGATGTTCATATAGAATTCCTTCCTTACATAAATAGATAGGTATATTTCCCAAGACAGTTTTTGTTTGGTATGAATTTATTATACAGCTGCTTGATTGAGGGCTAATGTGTATCAGTACTCAACTCGACTGATGGTCAACTTATATCAAAATTTAACTTGACTGATGCTTATGTTAACATTATTTTTTTTATATTTGTCAACTGAATAAAGGGATGCCCAGCAACTTCTCAGAATTCGAACTCCAGTTTCTAATTGTTATCTCAAAATCTGTTTTATTACTAAGTTTTTTTTCTTCTTATGATTTCGATATATGCTATACTTCAACATCATTTGGAAATTAAAACTTACCACCCTCTGAATCACAGCTTTCCAGACCACGCAAAGAAAACATTCTCCGTTCCACCTGTGAAGAATCTAAACAAAAAAAAACCTACCCCAAACATAAACATGCTCAGCTTTCGTCGAGAGAGTAAGGAGGGTGACGTCGGAGGACTCATCCAGCCTTCGACAGTGTTCCTGGGCAGAAAACTGATCCATTTCTTCGAGGAAAAAGAAATAACATTCTCCGGTTAAGTGGTTTTCTATCCATCCGGGTCCGCAGGCCTCGGCTGCAAGGAATAAAGGAAGGAGAATGGGTAAAGATGTGGTTTTATTCGCGTATGCTTAAAGCAGGAGAAATTGCTCATCTTACGCTTTGGTATTCTGATAAGATGTGACGTGATTGGGTGCCCATGGGAAGTGCATTTATGTATATATATATATATATATATATATATATATATATATATATATATATATATATATATATATATATATATCACACATTACAACAGGTCCTTATTTTTCACCTGTGGTAATGTGTGATAAATGAATCACGTACCAAAGTGATAATAATCATCATATATATATATATATATATATATATATATATATATATATATATACAGTATATATATATATATATATATATATATATATTATTCAAGTAACTTTGCAATATCAGTGCCTCTACTCACAATAATGTGGCACTGACCATCAATACAAATAACTTGGAAATACAAATACTTCTATTCACAATAAGGTGGCACTGACCACCAACACGAATAACTTTAAAACTACCAGTGCCTCTACTCACAATATGGTGGCACTGTGGTCGTCGGGGTAGCAGTGGGTTCCAAAGGAGTGTCAGAAGCGGGCATTTCGCAACCGAAGTTTCTCGCCTTGTCACAATACCAGTCGTCCCATTTACCGTTGGTGGCGTACATCAAGCCACAGTTCTGTGTTTTTTGCCCATTGGGTTCCCCTGTTGGAAAGAGGCAATGGTGTTTATATTCATCTTGATTCATGTATGTATGTATGTATGTAAGTATGTATGTATATATATAAATTATATATATGTATACATATATATACATATATATATATATATATATATATATATATATATATATATATATATATATATATATATATATATATATATATATATATACATATACATATACATATAAGCAGCTTTGCTATGCAGATTTCGAAGAGATGTAGGTAAATGGTAAGAAATTATAACATTGATACATCCATGATTACAAAAAAATTTCGTTCAGATCCAAAAAAATCCCACACTCCTTTATGGAATAATTTTCATATTTTTTTATTTCTGAAAATACTCGTCTCCACAAAATAATAGTCTACTTAATAAACGAATATTACTATAACAGAAAATATCTATTTAAATATTACCCGGAAATGCCTCAGGTATCAATTACCTGACAGACAACAAGATTATGTAATCATTTTCACCATTTTTTTTATTTCAGAAAATACTCGTCTCCACAAAATATTAGTCCACTTAATAAACGAATATTTACTATAAACAAAATCTATCAAATATTACCTGGAAATGCCTCAGGTAACAATTACCTGACAGACGAAGAAGGTGTTCCTTTCTTACCTGTATCCCAATTAACTATTCCACCTGTGGACCTGTCGTTCCAAACCCACACTCCTTCGTCCATCTCATCACTGTATCCGATTAGGATACCCGTATCTATGTTAGCTGACAGAAAATAGCATTCATTTAGATGAGACAGAAAGTAATAGTGAAGGAATAGTTTGTTTACTAAGTATAATTAACAGACGATATCAGAAGGTTAACATGATTATTGATTAAGATTTGCTTGATGTGATTTTGCTCTTACGGAATATTTTTTCATCTTAAATTTCGGGAAAAAATATAAAAAAATTAAAATCAACAGCTGCTGTAATAAGTACGCAATATTTTTTTTTTCTTACTGAATA
Organism: Macrobrachium rosenbergii; assembly: GCA_039081455.1. Lineage (NCBI taxonomy): Eukaryota > Metazoa > Arthropoda > Malacostraca > Decapoda > Palaemonidae > Macrobrachium > Macrobrachium rosenbergii. Next base: position 35,243,030 of record JANJGK010000033.1, read on the forward strand.
TTTTTGCATCTTGAATTTACACAGATATTAAAATCAACTGCTACTGTAATAATTACGCAATACTTTTTTGTTCTTACTGAATATTTTTGCATCTTGAATTTACAAAAATATTAAAATCAACTGCTACTGTAAAACTTACGTAATATCTTTTTGCTTTTACAAATGTTTCTAAGTTTACTGTATCTTGATGTTCTTAAATTAAAAAAAAAACATTTAAATATTCTTACAGAATATTCCTACCTCAAATTTACAAGAATGCAAATAAATAAAATGAACTACTAATGGTAAATAAAAATAGAACACATTTCTTCACTGAAAAAACCTACAGCTGAAGATACTTCAAAGGAACTTTTTTCTCCTGAAATTATACTTTAAATCTACATAACAAAGAGATAAATAAAAAAAAAACTCTCCCCAAGAACTTACTATGGACGAAATCCTGCTCAGTCCAAGAATTGACAGAGATAAGATCTGCTTGATTATCCTGGCAATATTTCCGTGCATCCTGCCAAGTCTTTTCCACATCGCTCAGGTAGTAACACCTGTCTTCATTCATTAGCCAGCCATGAGGGCAGTATTTCTCAGCTGCAATTTTAAAAAACAAATTTGGGGGAATGATAATATTAGGATATACTGTACATATCTGTAAACAAAGGATATATATATATACATATATATATATATATATATATATATATATATATATATATATATATATATACATATTTATGTATATATATATGTATAATTATATATATAAATATGTATATATATGTATATATATAAATAAATAAATATATATATGCATATATACATACATGTATATATATACATAAACATATACACATACACACACGTTCACGAATTCAAATAACTTGAAGGCAACCAGTAAAATCCCCTGAAACTCAAAATGAGTTACGCAGAGACTATAATCAAGTGAATGAATTAAATATAGATACCAGAAAGAGAAAAATTACTCAATATATAATAACAAAAAGAGAAAAATTATTCAATTAACACACAATAAACAAATGCGTATCTAAATGTAAAAATACAACGAATAACAATGTGAGAAATAAAAGTAAACAACCGGATTACAAACTGAACAAAGATCTAAGCTTTCCAGGCAACTCACTCGGATGATGAATGAGGTGAATAGACTCGCCCTGTTTCACCTCACACACGTAATGCCTTGGGAGGTAGCAGTCCATCGGGGTCCAGGCTATCGTTTTCGGGTCTTGGGTTTAACGAGAAAGGAGATTAAGCTTCTGGTGTGCTTAGGAGTTACTGTGAATTGTTGTGTCTTAAGGTAGGCTATCAAATGACACGTATTATTCATAATTTCAAGTTTATAGGGTTTTGAACTGATAACTGTAATGTTTCGTTTTTTAGGTGAGTTATTACTCATAACCTTAAGTTTATTGAACTAATTGTTACTGTAAGATGTTGCGTCTTTAAGTTACCAAATGACATATTCATAACCTTAAGTTTATAGGTTGTAAACTAGTTACTGAAAAATGTTGCATCTTTAAGTGAATTATCAAATAAAACAAATCATTCATACTCTTTATTTTTATTGAACTGTAAACTAAATACTGTAATATTCTGAGTCTTTAAGATAAATTATCAAATATATATATTACTCATAACTTTGAGTTTACCGAACTGTAAACTAATTTCTAAGTAAGTAAGTAAGTAAATTCAATTCTACCGTAGTTAGCGACGCAGATTTTTTTTTTACAAACTGTAATTCATAAAAAAAATCAATCATGAACACTCACCAGTGAGATGGAAATTGACACATCTGTCTTCGTCTAGAGCAAGCGCCTCTTCCTTATCTTTATCAGACATTGAGGTGAAAGTCATCTCCGTGTCGTCTGTCCAGTAAAATTTGTCTTTCGATTTACCTGTTAAAAAAAATTTCCAGTTATTGGACTTTCCTTGTCAGGACGAAATCTAATGTGAATGTTGCCCTAAAATGATCCTAGGGAACAACTGTATCTGTGTGGGTGTCGGTGTTTACTGTGTACACCCTCAGTATGCATGTATATAGACACTCTGTCGTAAATTTGTAGTAACTTTGTTTCTATGTGGCTAAAAATCCACTGGAATCGTTTTCTGTCATGAATCAAGTAATAGCTGAATCCTGTCCATAGTATGAGAGGAAACTAACATAATTGCATTCCTTCAGAAAAACAGTGATTTAAGCAATAAAAAATTATTAAATCTCTGTCTTGGTAAAGCAAAGGTAACTTCTGAAAACGTTAGGGCCTGCCTGTGCCATTTGCTCAAGCACTGCCTGTAAGGAAATATATTTTTGCTTGTAGGAAAGGCTACATGATATGAATCGACAATCTGTGCCAAAATGTTCAACTGAAAAAGGGATAATTATTTATGAATAATTTCCCATACTAGAATGAACAGAGAACAAATGACAGCAGTTTTCTATTGTACTTAAGAATTTGGGGAATGGATAGATATTGATCGGGGCATTATGAAGGAAAACATCGTCAATATTCTAAAGAAAAGGGGATAATTATTTATGAATAAGTTCCCACACAAGAAAGAGCAGAGAAAAAAATTGCAGCAGTATTCTATTGCTCACTGAAAATTCATGAATATATTAAAAATTATAGTAATATTAGATAGGAGAGCTAAATCAACATTCTTAAGAAAAATTAAATTAGGCTATGTACCTTTCAGCCAAGTCTAACTTATTTTTGCACAGGTAGTTTCACCCAAGAATGATTATCTGAATAACTTTTAGAGGTAAATGAAAAACCAATTTAAAAACTCACTTTTCAGCCCAATCCAGAGGTTATCATCAGGCTGCATGTGCTCTGAGATAAAACTGTTTTCTTCTTCTCCATCAATGATGACTAGGTGAGCTCCCACCTCGTCACAGGTAGCTTTGGCGTTTTCCCACACCAGGACGTCAGATTTTTCCGTGTTGAAATAATAGCAGGATTCACCGAAAGGCTCCCAGCCGTAGACACAAGCCCCTGGGGGAAGGAATAACATAGATGTATTTAATAAGAAAGATTGTTAGTTTTTGATGATGAATATAATCAATAAAACCTGAAAATTAACTTGCTCTGAAATATGTTTCTGGTAAATGCAAGGCAACAATAATTAAAGCAGTGCTATTTACCATTTAACAGGAAGAAGTTTAATTTCAGACGGCGAATATCAACAATGAAAACTGAAAAATTGCCATGCAACAAGTGTTTGTGGTTAATGCAACGCCAAAACTATGGTAGTGTTATTTACCATCACACCCAGGAGTGTACAGGATGGAATAATAACGATACTTGTATTATTATGTAATAATAGCCTTGATAGCCTTGGGGGCTGTTAAAATCAACACAGCAAGAAGTAAAGCTATGTTATTTATCACCACGCCAAGAGTAAAATAGGCACTCTTATCATTATGTAATAATAACCACCGTGCCAACACTACAGTGCCAACCTACCCTGCTTCTTTTCGCAAATGTAGTCATATGCATTTGTTTCGCAATCTACGGATACCCAGCGGCCAGCGCCGTCTTCTGGGTCAATTGCTCCGCATCCGTTACCTCCAGTTGCCCTGCGGAATAATAATAATAATAATAATAATAATAATAATAATAATAATAATAATAATAATAATAATAATAATAATAATAATAATAATAATAATACAATATTCATTAACTACCAGCTTCAATGGCATGCTTTGTCAGCTTTGAGCAAGTTAAGACCTGCAAATTGAGAGAGAGAGAGAGAGAGAGAGAGAGAGAGAGAGAGAGAGAGAGAGAGAGAGAGAGAGAGAGAGAGAGAGAGAGAGAATGATTTCAATAAACATATGGTTATTCAAATAGTACTCACGGGTCAGGCTGGCCATCTTCCCAGTCTGTGAAGTTAGATTCACTGCCGTCTGTCCACTTATAATCACCTTTATGTCCCTTTGTAAGCGTTTGAAATGGAAAATTGCAACTTCAAAAGCATATATAAATATATCTATGAATATATATAAAAAATATACGTTAAATTTACGTCAAGTTACAAAGCGACAACTAGAAAAATTAAAATGAATATATGATACACAGGCAAGAAATCCTACGATTAGGGTTAAGTGTATTATTAAATGTAATATATTTAATTTTTTTTTAATGAGGCCTTTCGTCTGTTACTTAATGACATTTAGTGTTTATACAACAAACTAACTTCGCAAGCAACTGAGAATATTTTGGGAATATTCTGAAATATTTTGGGAATATTTATAAAATATTTTGGGAATATTTTGAGAATAATTTGAGAATCTTTTGATAATATTCTGAGAATATTTTGTGAATACTTCGAGCATATTTTGGGAATATTTTGGGAATAGTTTGAGAGTATTTTGGGAAAAGTTTGAGAACTTTTTGAGAATATTTCGAGAATATTCTTGGAACATTTTGAGAATATTTTGATAATATTTTGGGAACAGTTTGAGAGCTTTTTGAGAATATTTCGAGAATATTCTTGGAACATTTTGAAAATAATTTTATAATATTTTGGGAATAGTTTGAGAACACTTAGAGCATATTTTGAAAATAGTTTTGGAATATTTTGGGATTATTTCCATAATACTTTGGGAATAGTTTGGGAACATTTTGAGAATATTTGGAGAATGCTTTTAGACTATTTTGAAGACATTTCGGGAACATTTTGAGATTATCTTGAGAATATTTTGAGAATACTTTCGTAATACTCTAAGAATATTTCTCGAACGAATATTCACCATTTCCGTCAGTCCAATCCACACGTAATCAACCCGATGGTGGCAAAGATCCCTCGCAAATCTCTGCTCTGCACTATCGCTGATGGTGATGAGAGAGCCTTCATCATCATTGCAGTCTTTTAGACTTTCGTTCCATGTCCTCTGTTCGTCAGATATCTAGAAAGATGGTTAATGTTTTATTTTCATATCTAGAAAGATGGGTAATCATTGATATTAATATCTAGAAAGGTGGGTGATAATTGATTGTAATATCTAGAAGGATGGGTAATATTTTAATATCTAGAAACATGGGTAATCATTAATATCTAGAAAGATGAGCAATAATTGATATTATTATCTAGAAATATGGAAGTAATAATTGATTTTAATATCTAGAAAGGAGGTCATAATTGATATTAATATCTAGAAAGATGGGTAATAACTTTTAATATCTAGAAAGATGAGTGATAACTGATTTTAATATCAAGAAAGATGGGTGATAATTGATATTAATATATAGAAAGATGGGTAATCATTGATATTAATATCTAGAAAAATGGGTAATCATTGATATTAATATCTAGAAAGATGGGTAATCATTGATATTAATATCTAGAAAGATGGGTAAGCATTGATTTTAATACTGAAAAAGATCGGTAATAACTGATATTAATATCTAGAAATATGGATGACAAATTATTTTTATTATTGTTTGTTTCAGGTTATGTTCTAGAAATATGTGGGTGTAATAATACCTAAATCGGCATTACTCTTGGTAACGGCATATAATGTTTCGTGTTTTGATCGATATACAAGAGAGATATTTATATTTTGGCTTTATGCATTACCAATATTTTTGAACTAAAATCTCATCTTTTTATTCATCATACATTTGCTTTTATTATAAATTTGTTGTTGTTATTAACAGTTACTATAGCTAATGAACGTCATAATAATAAACATGGGCATGAAATTTATTGATTCTTCACACATATAAATGATGCATATTTGGTAAAAATAAAAATAGGAAAAAATGACGAAAGGAAATGAACGGGAATATTATGTATATATGTATATACATATACAGTATATATATGTATATGTATGTATATATATATATATATATATATATATATATATATATATATATATATATATATATATATATATATATATATATATATATATATATATATATGTGTGTGTGTGTGTGTGTGCGTGTGTGTGTGTGTGTGTGTGTGTGTGCGTGCAAGGTACCCTACAGATATTTACAGACAGGATGAGAAAACTTACAGTTAAGTCACTTACCTTGTAACAATGGCCTGCCATTTCTTCATATCCACTGAGGTAGTCACAGGATGGTGGAATGTCTACGATGAAAATACAAAAGAATAACAATCAAATGAAACAAATAACATATGGATAAAACTGAATATAAAGAATAGTAAATAGTATACAAAGAATAATGAATAAATTATTTAAGAAAACTACAGTCACCAAGTACGTGCAAGAAGTATATCTTCCACGAAAAAATTACCTAAGACGCTGATTCTTTTATGCAGCCACATATCCTATAAAGTATAATCATTAATAAGTCTATTTATATAACCAACTTAACACCTACCAATCCCACGGTGGCACATGAAGATGTGTTTATCGTTACAGTCAACTCCTTTCAGCTTTCCACTTGGTAGAAGAACGCCACATGGTCCTTGCTCATCGGCAGACAGGGGTCTGAAAAGCATGAGGATAAGAATCAAGCCTTCTAGTTGGAATCAGAGTATAAATTTTAGGCAAAAGGCCATGTGCTGAGACCTATGAGGTCATTTAGCAGGTTTTAAAGGTGTAACAAGATGACAACCCCTCAGATACACCGTGAAAACAAATGCTAGGAGAGGGTAGAAAGTACGATGGAAGAAAGATATGGAGGAGGTACAGTAAAAGGAATGAAAGGGGTTGCAGGTAGGGGCCGAAGGGACGCTGCAAAGAACCTTAAGTAGTGCCTACAGTGCACGGCGTGAGGTGCATTGATGGCCCTACCCCGCTATGGGGTCAAGTCTTCTAGTGTATACAGTACACTGAGAAATTCGGTATAAAATTTTCTTAGGATATACGAACATAGACACTGCAAACATACAAATATGTTACCGGAAAATTTTTATTCTCCTTGAGTAACAGAAACAAGCTTATCAATCAAAGTGATGAAATAGATTAATGCGATACAAGAATAACCTATCATATGCCACACGGATTAGACTCAGTAATAAAAATACAAAAAACCCTATTATCATCTAATGATGACATGGCAAAGATATTGTATTCACAGTGAGACTGCATGAGAAAAATAACCTACATTTTAACAATCACTAGTAGAGAAGACTTGGTGAGAAATGACTGTATGACACCTCACTGGAAAGATTATAGTTTTCTGTGTTTATTGCATCAAGGTATGATATTTTGGCCTCAATAACATATGATTATAAAGTCAGTGTAGAAACAAGCGCCACATCATAACCACAACAGCTTTGTGTTATAAAAGGTTGCAGTTTGGTAATACCTGCTACGTAATACTCACAACAGCATTGTGTTATAAAAGGTACAGTTTGGTAATACCTGCTACGTAATACTCACAACAGCGTTGTGTTATAAAAGGTACAGTTTGGTAATACCTGCTACGTCACACTCACAACAGCTTTGTGTTATAAAAGGTACAGTTTGGTAATACCTGCTACGACACACTCACAACAGCTTTTTGTTATAAAGGCACAGTTTGGTAATACCTGCTGTGTAATACTCACAATAATTTTGTGTCCACTTCAGTCTTGTCTTCAACCCACTTCCAGGTACCATCAGATTTCTTGGCGTTTGTGTAAACTGCTTGGCTAAGACCTAAACTTTCCAGTCTAGACTTCACCCAGGCCTGGAAAAACAATGAAGTAAAAAAAAATAAGTGCATAAATGAAAAATTCACAAAATATATAAAATAATACTGTGGGAGAATATATAAAAAAAATATCCGTGCATATAAAATAATAATTCAGAAAATAGATCAAATAAGTCTGTAGGCAAGTATAAAACGGAAAAGTGACAATTCGAGTTAAACTTTCTAAAATTAATGAAATAGATTTTGCAGCCATACTGCTGACCAGTATTCTTCATGAAAGATAACCTGATATTTCATTATAATAAAATAAATCTAATTGAATTAAAAAGCAGGGATATATTAATTAACTGATATAGGTCAGCGTCAAGCATAAATATATATAAACGTATATGAGTAACAGACGGTGTTTATGATTGCATATGAAGAATAGAACAGAACAGAATATAGAATTTAGGCCGAAGGCTAAGCGCTGGGACATATGAGGTCATTCAGAGCAGAAAAGGGAATTGACAGTAAAAGGTCTGAAAGGTGTAACAGGAGGAAAACCTCAAAGCAGTTGCACGATGAATCAAATGTTAGGAGAGGGTGGAAAGTAAGATGGAAGGAAGAGATTTTAACGGAGGTACAGTTAAAAGGAATGAAAGGGGTTGCAGCTTGGGGACGAAGGGGTGCTACAAAGAACCTCAAGTAACGCCTGCAATGCACCACATGACGTCACTACTCCTATACGGAGACTGCACATGAACTCCTTGTTCATAAAGAATAATTTTATCCAGAATGATTATGAGTGACCTGACAGAATATTAAAAAGAAACTCATTCAACAATAAGGAAACCTACCAACGTCTCTTCATCCTTGATAATGAGGGAATCTCCTCCGTGTCCGGTGCAGAAATGGCGAGCTTGGTTGAAGTTCTTTTTCCATTTCTCGTCGGGTTTCGTGTAGCACTGGTCTGACCCGCGCTGACCTTCGCCCCACCCAGGAAGGCACCGGGCTACCATTCTGCCCTCTCCTGGAATTCGGTGACTTTGAGAGAGATGGATAGGAGAGGTCTCCTTTTTTTTTTTTCCTGGGTCTTAGAATATTTCAGGCATTGAGGAATAGGGTTAAATACACAAATGCACAGAAGAGCACAAATGTGTATATGCATATACATGTATGAATGTATGTATATATACAAATGTATATATATACATTCACATATATACATTATATATACATATATATGTGTATATGTATATATATATATATATATATATATATATATATATATATATATATATATATATATATATATATATATATATATAGAGAGAGAGAGAGAGAGAGAGAGAGAGAGAGAGAGAGAGAGAGAGAGAGAGAGAGAGAAACTTCCCATATATATATATATATATATATATATATATATATGTGTGTGTGTGTGTGTGTGTGTGTGTGTGTGTGTGATTATATACACACACGAAAAAATTTCAATCCAATGACCCGCAAAAAAAAAATTACCGTATGGGAGAAATTACATTCAAAATGATTTACACGCATTTAAACAAGAAAAACTGAAAAAATAAGGAACACGACTGTAAAAAATCCATCAATCCGGTTCAAAAATATCATATTCCCTCTTATCTACTCACCATCTCGCCATAGAGCTCCCACTAAAATCGCTAAAATGAACCAGCGCATGCCGGCGTTTCAAAGCCTCTCGAAGGTAATATATATATTATTTCAACTCCAAACTCATACAGCGAAAGAAATATAAGACTATATGGAATCCTCAGAGCGTTCCCTATACGTCTTTGCAGTATGGTGGTCACCATACAACTGGATATGAATCCTAGGGAAACCGATATACCATAGATTACAATGGGTGGGGCAGGGACGCTTATAATATGTAGGGCGGCTGATATTTTTCCCAAGGTCGAGCCGCAATTTCATAATTTCTTTTCCGCCAATTGTTTTCGGGTGTTTACGAGAGACAAGATTTGTTTGCGTAATGTCTATGGGGAGGTGTCGTCTTATCGAAAATAAACAGCTTTAAAATGAGTTGATGGACGAATGGTATGCAGGTTAATTTACCGATATTTTTTTTTTCTGCTTTTGCGCAGTACAGCTGTTTCAAGAATGACAAAGTTTTTTTTAAGTAGTTTTCTGATTGTTTTATCGTCCACAGACACACACATTTAAATAAATTTTTATATATATATATGTATATGTATATATGTATATATATATATATATATATATATATATATATATATATATATATATATATATAAATGAATGAATCACGAAAACATGGAACGTGATGAATATATAAATAAAGACAAAATCCACGAAGGAAAGAGAAGCAGTGGAGTGCTGCAAGGCCTTTCGACTTATAGTCCTTTACTTAGTCTGCTAAGTAAAGGACTATAAGTCGAAAGGCCTTGCAGCACTCAACTGTTCCTTCGTGGATTGAAATTCCTTTGTGGCTAAACTTTAAAACTTACAGTATCTGATACTTTTCACATAGTAAGAGTTGAAAATTAATAGTAATTGAAAGTTGAGCTCTATAATTTCAAATACATGTTTACTAATTTCAAATATTATTTCTTTCCTTCATTCACTTGGATATATACATTCGAGAATAGTATATTTTACTAAGAAAACAATGAAAGACAATTATAAAATATAAGCAGCACCTTATTTTGAAACGTACACGGGCCCGCCTGAGAGGGAATGAGCCCTGTGGAGGGTTGTACATAAAACTAAACAAAGTGAAACAAAGTAATTACAGAATTGGTACATTAGTTTTGTGTAATTTTCTTTGACACCCCAAAAAATATCTTAGCCCCACCTACGCCACTTTCACGTGGTTACATTAGTGGAGCTGGAAGCACAAAAAATAAATAAGCAGAGAAAAATGAAAGTCCACCGTGTGTCCTAGAGAATATATCTTGGTTCCACCGGCCATAGTCATACAATCTCGAACCTCAGTATTTTAAGGACTGGCTGCAAGGATTCAACATAATTAAAAAGCAGATTATTAAGCAAGCTGACCAAGGCCCTTGAATTCGACCCTGGAAAAGCCTTGTAAAAATAATACAATCGCAATCAAACTTTTCTGCAGGGTTAATTTTCAGTCATATCAAGGGTTTAGACATCCTGAGATCTAAAAAAAATATATATATATTTTTCTAGTGGTACGTTACGTATCGAGAAATTTTATTTCATTTACCAGCTTAAAAGACTAATTACCCACTCTCTCTCTCTCTCTCTCTCTCTCTCTCTCTCTCTCTCTCTCTCTCTCTCTCTCTCTCTCTCTCTATATATATATATATATATATATATATATATATATATATATATATATATATATACATATATTATATATATACATATATATTATATATATTATATATATATGCATATAAATATATTATATATATATAAATATATATACATATATATATAAATATATATATATATATATATATATATATATATATATATAATATATATATATATTATATATATATATATATATATATATATATATATATATATATATATAATATATATATATATATATATATATATATATATATATATATATTATATATATATATATATATATATATATATACATATATATACATATATATATATATATTATATATATATGCATATAAATATATTATATATATAAATATATATACATATATATAAATATATATATATATATATATATATACATATATAAATATATATATAATATAAATATATATATATATATATATATATATATATATATATATATATATATATATATATATTATATATATATATATATATATATATATATAAATATATATATATATATATATATATATATATATATATATATATATATATATATATATATATATATATATATATATGCACACACACACACGCGCGCGCAAACATACAAAAATCTCACCTAACTAAGGACTTTGTACAGACACAACGCGCATCAGATAACAGAGCGATAAGACTCCTTATCAACCAACAACTCCGTAAAAATATTACGACAAAAATTAAGTGATCCCGTGAAAAAAAAGTAGTACACCCCACCCCCTTGGAACGGTGTCTGGAGACCTAATTTGCGTGGTACCATTGTTTGCTCTGGCGTAATCTTATATCGAGTTGATTGTTTCTGGCTGAACAATTCTCTCGATAAAGGTACTTGACGCGACCGCGGATTCGAGACCGCAGACTCTGGGTGGTGTATTGTTTTGTAATGAATCTGATCATTACTGTTATTCAATTGACTCAGTATAACTGTTTATCTCACTATTAAATGGCTGTGCTATATGTCGTTATATCAATTTTTCCTTTTAAACACAGTTGCAGAAATGGGTATTAAGTTGTATTTTATGTAGGGAATATTTTTTTTAATCAGAAATAACATAATGAACCGCAGAGAGAGAGAGAGAGAGAGAGAGAGAGAGAGAGAGAGAGAGAGAGGAGAGAGAGAGAGAGAGAGAGAGCTATGTTTAAAGTTACAGTTCAGAAATTCCTCCTTAAAATGTCATTCATACACAATATAAAATTCGAACGTCTTCTATAAAAAAAAAATTGATCAGGTTAACAGATGACGAAGTCAAACTTCCTTAAAAAAGAATAGAGGAAAAATGACGGGGTAAAAAATCACTGTACTGTAAAAACAATAAAATTCCAGTATTGCTTTGAGAAGGTTAACACATACATACTTTCACAATCTCAAACATAATTGATAGGTAGCACACAATTTTACTCAATCTGAGAGACAAACGATCGACTTTATAACAGAAGTTCCAAAAAGATTAAAATTTTAAACAAAGTGACTGGGGGTCTTTGGATATGATGAGAAATACGGAAAATAGATGTTACACCTTGGCCTTCAAAATTCCTCTACAGTGTGATTTTAAGATTTTTAGTAGCTAGAGTCTGATAGTGACTAAAAATCTGAATATTGCTTCGATATGAGTGCGAAATTTAACAATAACTAACTCTTGGGATACTTTTGACTATTCCTACCCGTGTTCCGTATTTTCACATATAGATACATACACAGATTTATATATATATATATATATATATATATATTATATATATATATATATATACATATATATATATATATATATATATATATATATATATATATATATATATATATATATATATATATATCAGGTTGAAGAGGTAAAGGCAAGTATGTCTCTCTCAAGATCAAGTTTATTATACCAACGTTTCACGTCACATGATGCATCTTCAAGGCAGGAAAATTACAGACAATAAGTACTTAAAATATCACTTACGCAATGGGAAAAACTTCTTTAAAAATTTAAAACATTTACAAATACAAAAATTAAAACCAAGACCTTGAAAGCAACGCCTACCAAGGCAAGAGCTAAAAAGTGACTAAAAATTCAGAGAGAAAATAAACAAACGAAAGAAACATATATATATATATATATATATATATATATATATATATATATATATATATATATATATATATATATATATATATGTATGTATATATATATATATATATATATATATATATATATATATATATATATATATATATTATATATATAACTTAATTAGTTTCTAAGAAATTGATACACATGATTCACCAGTTCATTCCAGTATCGTTGGTGGACGCAAATACATGATTAACAGTATGTAGATTCACGTATTAAACCTCACTGGTGATGCAAGAATGGAACTCCACAATTGTTGCAGAAACTTCCGTGGGACTATAATTACCGTTTCTTTGTCATTTTAAGTATTTTAGTGGTTAGTGACACCTTAAGTAAAAGTGCAACAACTATAAAAAAAAGAAAGCTTCAAACACTGACCACAATATGATCAATGCAAAAGCAGCTTTAAGAAGTACGTGCTATTCTTCACCAATTCGAATCCTGAGTTCGATTCGAGACTGTATTGCAAGCAATTTATGCTTGATAACCAGGAAGCACAATTTAGTGAGTGAGTGAATGAAATATCTAGTATTTTGGGCAACAAAGCCAAGCACTAGGAAACTTTCCGACCATTCAGCACTCAGGACAGTGGAAAGAGGGAATTGCAACGGTTAGACAGTAAGACGAAGACATCTTAAAAATAAATGAAATGCAGTACAGGAACTCTAAACCCGGCAGGGGAGTAGTGCATCAGTCCACCTCATGTGGTGCACTGTAGGCATTACTTAAGACTCTTGCAGCGTGCCTTCTTCCCCTAGCTTCAACCCTTTCATTCCTTTCACTGTACCTCCTTTCATATTCTCTTTTATCCACCTTACTTTCCAGCCTCTCCTAACAATTGATTCATGTGCAACTGCTTTGAGGTTTTCCTCCTGTTACACCTTTCAGGCTCTTACTGTCAATTTCCCTTTCCAGCGCTGAATGACCTCATAGGTTTCAGTGCTTGGCCTCTGGCCTAAATTCTATATCCAGTTCCAATCCAGTTCAAGGATCTAAAGGTAAAACTGGAAGGACACCCCACAGTTGGAGGAGCTGTAATGCTACTGTAGCCTTCTATGCAAATCGTCTTGGAAAAGGTTCATTGGATGACAAAAGTGTTGGCAGAATTATTCATTTAACTTTCGTCTTATGTCCAACCTTCTGCCTTAAGAAGAACGCCTAAGAATATATATATATATATATATATATATATATATATATATATATATATATATATATATATATATATATATATATATGTATATATATATATATATATATATATATATATATATATATATATATATATATTATATATATAATATATACATACATACATACATACATACGTATTCACTCGTACCCTTTGTACCTCAGACAGGGTACCTTCGACTCCCTACTAAAACATATCAGGTTCATCCAGTACGAAATATATCTAAAACAATTAGAGTCGATTAAAAAAAATCATTTGCATGTGACCTTGAAAACAATACCAGTCACCTCCTTGTTTATCATGGAACCCAGCCATCCATTGTTTTCAATAATATTTTGCTTTGCAGCGGACGGCCACTTAGTTGCATGGTGGTCTTCGCATTGCAAGACGAGAGGGAACCACTTCTCGAAATTCAGAATTATTGGAACGTATACTTACAACAGACACAACACAGTGTCATGCACTGGATCATCTCGTTGCTAGCAATTGCTGCCTTGTGGCATGAAGGTATGTATAGTTAAATATAAAGGTCCATTACGTGGACCTTATTAATTGGACCATTGTCTTTTTTCTTCTTTCCAAATCATCTCTTAATTCTTGAGTGTCCTTTCTTATTGCAAAGGTTTAATCATCAATGTGGAATTTAAAAATAAAAAAAAACAAAAATAAACATTATTCCATAAAAGAACTATAAAGTTAAAAGTTTACCAGGACGAAAAACAGAACTTTTATTTAGATTTTTGTACAAGAACTATAAAGTTAATAGTTCAAAAGAACACAAAAAACTAGGTGCTATCTAGATTTACAAATATTTTCTGACCAGTACGACCTTTGTAAAACATACATACAAAATGAAACAAAACTATTCTAAGGGAAAGGGTTCCTGAGAAAATCTTCTTCCATAAAAAAAAAGTTCTAAATTTAATCAATTCTTTTACTCTCCATGCGACATGGAAATCTGAAGTACTCAATCAAGATAAGACTGAGATAGCCTGACTATAACTACTGACCAACTGAACGTACTTTGAATAATATTAAGATCTCGCGACATTTCAAAAAAGGTATCCTATGAATGAATAAGATAGAAAAGACTGAAAAAATTGCAGTGAGAGATAACGGGAAGGACTGACAAGTACCGTTTTAGATTTACCGGAAAAGTGTGTTTGTTATCAAGTTATTAGAAGATATTCAATCTGGTATATTGCTTCTCTTAAGTGCTGATAAGTAAAATTGCAATGATAATGACGCTATGAATCAGGCGACTTTTTATGCCGAATACAAAGGAAAAATTAACGATTCCTGTTACAATACATTCTCAACTCAATTGTTATTCACTGTCGCCCTTCTCACTATACTTGTGAATATAGTACCTACGGTTACTGATGAAATAAAATAAATTACAATGATAATACATACATACATACATATATACTCGTATATATATACACATACATACATACACACACACATATATATATATATAATACAATAAATTCATGAAGTTCTTTATGCATACCTGTAATTTAAATTTATTTATGGATGGTGCAGATATGGTCATTTATACATGAATAACAAATATAATGTATAGATTGTACATGTAAGTGCAGCCTAACAAAACACGCACATATACACACACGCATATATATGTATATATATATGTATGTATATATATATATGTATAAATATAATTATATATATATATATATATATATATTATATATATATATATATGTATGTATATATGATTATATGTATATATGTATGTATATATATATATAGATATATATAGATATAGATATATACACCCAGACCAGAACCTAAGTATATAAATACCATCACCCATTTACTTATCAGCTTCAAAAACACCCTCCAATTTCCAGGAGAGGGAAACATGGTGGCACGGTGTCTTCCCGACTGGGATTCTGCCCCTGGGACGGACCAGTGTTACAAACCGCCTTACGAGAATTGAAAAAGAGTTTTGACGAAGCGAGGGAATATTGCAATGGGCACGGGGGGGATTCGCTAGCTATCAAAGACGCGAGAACTTTGGTGAGTCGACTTGTTAATCAGTTTTTTTTATTTGTGTGTGTGTATGCTAATTCTTTCTTTTTTTTTTTTTACTCTTGCTTTTCTTGATAAACCTCATGTGCTTAAAAGTATATGTACGCATACATGTATGTATGTATGTATATACTGTATATAAATATTTATATATTTATATATATCTATATATAGATATATATTTGTATATGTATATGTATATGCATGTATAAAATATATATATATATATATATATATATATATATATATATATATATATATATAAACAATAAGCCATTTATCCTAACCAGGCTAAGAGTTATTATTGCAAAAGAAACCCTACCCCTTTCTGCTCTGAATTTTTTCTATTTATCTTATAAACTCATAAAAAAATATACATCAAATCACAATATCATTCACTCCTTCGATAAACCTTGTTGAAGCATTTAACACCAAAGATATTCTGTCAATGTATCTCAGCGCTGTACCTATTAATTTTGCAGCCATTCCACACAATTGTTCAATCTGTTTATTTCACTTACAAGTATAATTTCATTACCTCTCTATTTCTCAGTCCTGGGTGCTTTCTAAATTAGAAAGTTTAAGTCTACAAGAGGCAGTCTATACGAATGCAAAGCTTGTTGATGACAAATGGAAATGGTTGGAAGACGATTCTGATGTTGATACAAATATACTGTAAGTGTTACCTAATATAATTATACAACTGTACTGTAAATATTAAGTAATATAATTTACGTAATTCTCCATTAATTTATAATTTACGTAATCACATACCGTATTTTAAATTAGTATGAAAATATATTATAAAATAAATTTAATTATGCAATTACACCAAAGAGCTGAAACTAAGCAATATCACACAATTTCACAACAAAGATGTCTATTTGGAAATGGAACATTTCCATGTGAATTGGTAACATAATGGTAGTTTCATTTTAACAGGTGATAAACCTAAAAAACGATTATTTTTAGTTATTAATTGCTGCTTATCTACTCATTCATCAACTTATGTTATATCATATAAAAACATCAGTCACTCCAACTACCTTTCACGATATTTTTATTATATATATATGTATATGTATGTATGTATGTATGTATATATATATATATATATATATATATATATATATATATATATATATTGTCCAAGGAGTGATGAGTATTGACATATACGTATATACATTTTCATATCAGATACCAACAAATAAAACATGAAATTTCGCACTCATATTATAATTAATCTAATAAAATAATTTTCTTAATTATCAATTTTCCAGACCGTTGGCTGGACAGGACACTGGACCATGTGGTGTACTCTTGGCTACTGGAACACTTCAAGGAGTGGATTGTGAAGATGAATACATCTTCATGTGCCACAGAGGAATTGGTAGGGGTTATATACACACACACACACACACACACACACACACACATATATATATATATATATATATATATATATATATATATATATATATATATATATATATATATATATCTATATATATATATATATATATATATATATATATATATATATATATATATATATATATATAGTGTGTGTGTGTGTACACACACACACACACACACACACACACACACACACACAATATATATATATATATATATATATATATATATATATATATATATATATATATATAAAGCCAATTTGAATCATTAAGGTGTAATCTTTAGAAGCATACATTAAATTTTCATATACTCTGCTATCACGAATTTGTCTAATCAACCTCATAAATTTTTTCTACGTAGCCCTATCGACCAGGCATCCATTCAATTATCATACACTTTGTTATCATTAATTTGCATAAGCACTTGTATAAACTCTTTTACATAGAACTGTCGACCTGCTATCCACCGTAACAATTTCCTACTTATTTCAGACATCCCACCAAACTGCGACTATCTCAGTGGATATGAAGAAATGGCTGACCACTGTTACAGAGTGAGTTTCCTAATTCAATATCACTTTGCAAAAGCGTATATGATTATCATGCATTTGCTCCTATAAACCCTTATAAGAAAAACTGTCTAGGATTCAGTTTTTATAA
Organism: Macrobrachium rosenbergii; assembly: GCA_039081455.1. Classification (NCBI taxonomy): domain Eukaryota; kingdom Metazoa; phylum Arthropoda; class Malacostraca; order Decapoda; family Palaemonidae; genus Macrobrachium; species Macrobrachium rosenbergii. The sequence goes on from JANJGK010000033.1 coordinate 35,261,478, forward strand.
CTTATTTAGCTTGTATATCTGTACTGTACGTAAAACCTACAGTTGTGCCAAAACGTCTGACCAAACTTTGGCCTTCTGACATAAGTCAATGAATTCACTCGAGTAAATGTTTTTTTGGCCAAAGTCGTTCTGAACGCTTCAAAACGGAAAACAGTACTTTAAAAGTACAAATCCTCCTTGACAGTTATCTTTCGTGTTGTAAAGCAGTACGCTTACATTATAAAGATTTATAACCAAAACACAAACTTTAAATTGAAAGCATATATCTGCCGTCTTTCCTAGATCTCTCACGAACAAAAGTTAGTTCTTTTGTTTCAGAAAGCAGTACTTCCTGAGTAGAAATCCCTCTTAACAGTCACACTTCGGGTTAACAGGCACTAATTTATATTTCAGAGATTCATAACCAAAACAAACATTAAACTGAAAGCATATATATGCGTCTTTACCAGATCACTAGCGAACAAAAATTAGTTCATGTGTTTCAAAAAAAAAAAAGTGGAAACCCTTCTTGACAGTTAGCCTTCGGATCATCAAGCACAATGTTTACGTTACAAAGATTTCAAACCAAAACAAACATGAAATTGTAAGCATATATCTGCCGCCTTTTCCAGATTTCTAGCGAACAAAAGACATGGAACGAGAGTCTGGGAAACTGCAAGGAAGAAGGAGGCTCTCTCATCACCATCAACGACAATGTGGAGCAGAGGTTCGCGAAGGACCTTTGCCACCACAGAACCGAATATGTCTGGATTGGAATAACAGAGATGGTGAGGATTTATTACATAGAAGGTCGTCTCTTATTTATAAAAGGTTTTTTTCTTCTTACGAGCTGAATGGTATTTGTAAGTTTTTGCACTAATATCTAAAAATGATTGGACCATTATCTCCTCCTGTTAACTGGACGACATATGTGGCGATTAAAAAAAATGTTGAAATATAATGTTTACATCATATTCATGTTCGTGATGCCACATGCCATAACTATGGGTATTTCATATAAATTTCTGTGGGCATCCTGCTGGGAATAATATATACCTTAGATATCATTCATTCATTTCAATTTTTTTATACAGCTTTTATATATATATATATATATATATATATATATATATATATATATATATATATATATATATTATATATATATATATATATATATATATATATATATATATATATATATATATATATATATATATACGTTTATATAGTCTATGTATGTATGTATGCATGTGAGTATTCCTAACCATATTACATCTAATTGCTGTCTTTCCGAATACATTCCAAGGGACACCAAGGTGATTACGAATGGATAAGCGATGAACAATCTAACTTCACAAGCTGGAAGGAGGGTCAACCTGATCCGTGAGTATATATTGAATTATAAGTTTATGATTCATTCTCTCTCTCTCTCTCTCTCTCTCTCTCTCTCTCTCTCTTTTCAGAAATCCAAGAAATGAGCCGTTGCAGAAAACAGAGGCAACAGAAGAAATAATGCAAATAAAAATTAGAAAGCTGAAATAAAGTAGACACTATCCCTGTAACAGAAACAGTTTTTAAACAAACTGAAAATAGTAGAAAAATACCTCCATTTTCGCTATTTTCCAGAACAACTGGAGGCGACGGTTGCGGAGCAATTGACCCTGAAGATCCCGACGCCCTCTGGGTGGCCATCAACGGAACCACAAACTTTCACGATTACATCTGCGAAAAGAAACAAGGTCAGTTTCCAATGTACCTAAAGAATAATTTCAACACTGTTCTGGAATAACGGTTAAACTGTCATTTAGAAACAATATAATGATAATGTTTTCTGCGTTAGAGCAAAGGCCAAACTATCATAGAGGAGAGTCTGACTTCTCAACAATGAATCAAGCTCTTCGTTGGGTGAGTCGGTAGAGCTGCGGACTGTCACTCGATGGGCCGGAGTTCAATTCCCCGGCCGGCTGATGAAGAGTTAGAGGAATTTATTTCTGGTGATAGAAATTCATTTCTCGCTATAATGTGGTTCGGATTCCACAATAAGCTGTAGGTCCCGTTGCTAAGAAACCAATTGGTTCTTAGCCACGTAAAATAAGTCTAATCCTTCCGGCCAGCCCTAGGAGAGCTGTTAATCAGCTCAGTGGTCTGGTAAAACTAAGGTATACTTTTTTTTTTCAACAATGAATCATGTTAGTGTTTTTCAGAAAGGAATGCATGAAAAATCATTCAATTAGATTTGAGGCAGAGTTCTGTTAACGAAGTAATAATCTGCATAAAATGAAAGCTTTATTGTGAGAATGGTAACGGAACAATACTTTTCCCGAAAAATCAAGTTAGCATTTTTTGGTTGTGGTAAATATTATATTTTTCCGAAACTCTAACTCGCAATTTTAAGACACAGCTCCATCAACTAGGTAATGAGCTGTAAAAAATGCAAGATTTGTTTCCGAAAGGGTAACGGAACAATATTCATTTCTCCAAAAAAAAAAATCAAGTTAATACTTATTTGTTGTGGCAAGAATATGATTTCAAGAAACAGACACATGAGAAGTCCTTCAATTAGATTTGGGATAATGCCCCATTAACTACGTAATGGGCTTTATGAAATGCAATGTTGATTGTCAACTGGGTAACGAAACAATACTTATTTTTCTAAAAAAAAAAATCGACAGTATTTATTTATTCTGGCAAAAATTACATTTTATGAAACACTGTCACAAGAGAAGTCTATAATCTATCTTCGACATAATGCTCCATTAACTAGGTAACGAGCTGTGTAAAATGCAATGTCTGTTGTCAAAATGGTAATGGAAGAATACTCATTTTCCTAAAACAATATTTTTTTTGGTTGAAGGCAAAAATAGTTTTCAGAAATCTAACACATGAGAAGTCCTTGAATTAGCTTTGAAATAAAACTCCATTACCTAGTTAATGGAGCATTATCTCAAAGCTAATAGAAGGACTTATATACTGTATATTATGTGTCAGTTCCTGAAAAATACCATTTTTGCCTCAACAACAAGATACCAACTTGAGCTGTATGAAATACAGGGTTTGCTGTCAATATGAAAAAGAAAACAATTTTTTACACCATCAGCCTTTCCCTTCCCCCAGAGGCTTGTGTCTACGGCTGGGAGTCTTTTGGCGAATCTTGTTACTATTTCAACACCGAGGGCACCGACCTCCTGGTGTGGGAAAACGCCAAGGCCACCTGCGAGGAAGTGGGAGCTCGCCTGGTCATCATTGAGGGAGAAGACGAAAACAATTTCATCTACGGCCACATGGAACCTGATGATAACCTCTGGATTGGGTTGAAAAGTGAGCATAAATACACTCTACT
>JANJGK010000033.1:35267399-35272399 GCA_039081455.1 Macrobrachium rosenbergii
CGCGCTCGCGCGCGCGAGAGAGAGAGAGAGAGAGAGAGAGAGAGAGAGAGAGAGAGAGAGAGAGAGAGAGAGAGAGAGGGAGAGAGAGAGAGAGAGAAACAAGCTCACTAATTAGTATCACATCTCCCCACCTCTCCCTTAAAGCACCACACCACTCAACTGACCTCAGACACGTGACCTCTGACCACTGCACCAACAGCCCAGTGGTGACCTTTTCCTTCCGGGAAGCCACTCAGCTGAGGTCACAGGTCGCCAGAAAATCACCAAAAAAACAGGTCAATATTGACGCCGGCTTCGATGGGACGCCTACGTCCACGCCCAGGAAGCCTTGAAAGGTTAAAGGTGTCTATAAATAGACAGGTATTGCCTCTGGTTGAACTTACGCCTACGCGGCTTAATTATTAGTAGACGGTAGGGCTACGCCTCGCGTAGGCGTTGCTGAGGTTAAAGGAGAAGGGGTGGTGGGGGTGGGGGATGGTACGTCTTGGAATGGCGGTTTCATAGGCCTAGGGTAGTTATTCAGGAAAGGTTATACTCCGTGTTTATTCAGCTACGTAGCTGTTAAATTGATCTGTCATTGATGGATAGTGCATTAGGAAGATGTTCAAATTAATGTTTAGCTGTACACACACACACGTATATATAATACATTATTTATATATATATATATATATATATATATATATATATATATATATATATATATATATATATATATATATATATATAATGGGAGTATAAAACAAATATATATAAATTTATATGTATTATATATATACATTCATGTAACGGGGGTATGAAACAAATAGGATTATTATTATTATTATTATTATTATTATTATTATTATTATTATTATTATTATTATTATTATTATTATTATTATTATTATTATACTTGAAATTCAAGAACCTTCCAAAGAACGTTACAATGTTCATTCGAAAGAATAACAGAGGGTAATATTAAATACAGAAAGAGGAAGAGATCAGTGATTAGAAAAAAAATAAATGATCAAATTCGTAAATAAACAGATAAAAATGAAAGTGAATTATTGAAAAACAAGGAGGCTTACTTTAGGGTAGCACTTAGATTCATGTGTCAACTCGTCAACTCGTCCGCAACCTTCTGTGACCTCCGACCTCCCACACAATTCGATGAATGATGAACGACTTTTTTGAAGAAAGGAAATACCATTTCGAAGCTTGGAAACAGTATGCGTTCTCCCCCCTCCCCCCCCAACTCTCCCCGCCCAAACTCCACTAGGTTGTTCATAATAAACGAAGGCGTGTCCAAGGGAAAGGTCAGACATTGCACGTTTTATTTTCTATGAATTTCCTCCTGCATGTTTGTGTGTGTGTTTAGTTTGTGCGTGTGTGTATGTGTGCAAGGTTAGTGCTAATTGTTTTATTTATTAGGATTTCTTATTAATTCTTTTTTTTATTCATTAAAATGTTAACCCTAACGTCATGGTACCATCATGTAAAACCTGTGGAAATTAGGAAATGTTTATGAACTACCATTTGGTACCATAATAAGTATAATGCTTGATACATGTGCTTTTTGTCTCTTGCTTTTGTTTGTTATGAAGGTGCTATGATTATGATTCTTGAATATATATATATATATATATATATATATATATATATATATATATATATATATATATATATATATATATATATATATATATATATATATATATATATATATATTATAATACATATATATATATGTACATACATACATATATATATATATATATATATATATATATATATATATATATATATATATATATTCAAGAATGTAGCACCTTCATAATAAATATAAACGAGTGTCAAAAAGCACATGTATCAAGCATTATACTCATTATGGTACCATATGGTAGTTCATATACTTCAAATTTCTACATATTTTTTATAATGGTACCGTGAAGGAAGACTTAAAATTTTAATGAATAAAAAATAAAAAAAAACAATAACAAATCCTAATAAATAAAACAGTTAGCACTAACCTTGCACACACGCACACACACACACAAACACGCACGCAGGAGGAATTTCATAGAAAACAAAACGTGCAATGTCTGACATTTCCCTTGGACACGCTTTCGTTCATTATGAATAACCTAGTGGGAGTTTTGGGGGTGGGGGGTTGGGAGAACGCATACTGTTTCCAAGCTTCGAAATGGTATTTCCTTCTTCAAAAAGTCATTCATCATTCATCGAATTGCGTGGGAGGTCGGAGGTCACAGAAGGTTGCGATCGAGTTGGCACATGAATCTAATTGCTACCCTAAAGTAATTCTCCTTGTATTTCAATAATTCACTTTCATTTTTATCTCTTTATTTACTAATTTGATGATTTATTTTTTTTAATTTTCTCATAATTGACTACTTCTTTCTGTGTTTAATATTACTTTCTGTTGCTTCTTTCGAGTGAAAACTGTAATTGTTCTTTGGAAGGTATTTTGAATTTCGAGTCAGTGGCCCCCTTTGATTGGCTTGTTCCATATGAACAGAGGTTCATCTTCTGGATAATAATAATAATAATAATAATAATAATAATAATAATAATAATAATAATAATAATAATAATAATAATAATAATAATAATAATAATCCTATTTGTTTTATACTCCCATTTTAATTTATGAAAACTTTACAAGAACTTAATAAAATTAACTTATGACTAGATTGTGCTAAAAGAAAAAGACAAAGAATATTCTCATCATTATTTACTTCTAAAAATGGACAAAAAATTCGTAATTCTTCTCTATTAAATTATTATAAAAAACTGTCTTCTAGGTTTCCATTAACAGAAAACTTAAGAAGCTGTTTAATATTATAAAGGGAAGTAGATATTCTTCACAATACGACTGGGAATTTCAGTGAATGTGGTAAATGAGTGGATTCCCTTCATTATTCATTTTGGTGATTTAGACATTCATATGTATATATATATATATATATATATATATATATATATATATATATATATATATATATATATATATATATATATATACATCCATACATTATATATATGTGTGTGTATATATATATAAATATAAATATATATATATATATATATATACATAAAGCACTCGAAGACAACGTCAGATTCAATTAACTTTCTCTTGAGCTTCTGGTGTGCAGGCAATGCAACATAACTCGTGCTTGTTAAATATTAAATATTTCAGTGTCTGTTTTTGGGATCTGACCTGGAAATACATTTCTTGTACTTCAGATCTGAGATAGCTAAAGAAATGGATTATTCCACGAAGTTGTAAATAAACTATTTTATGAAGGAGATGAATTTCTCTCTCTCTCTCTCTCTCTCTCTCTCTCTCTCTCTCTCTCTTCTCTCTCTCTCTCTCTTTACCTATGAATTTATATCTCTATGTGCTAAAAATGATTAAACCCCTAATACAGTGTTCACTTTCGTACGCTTATCATAAATTTTACCAACTGAACAGCAAACTTCAACAATTGGTAAAAGAAATAGAAATCCCTAAATAAATTTTTCACAGAAAAGTATATTAATTACTGTTTTTGAGTAGCCAGTAACTAAGGCCAGATGTGTAAATTGTCAGCTTAGAGGGATTATGCTTATGCAAAGAAGTGCCTATGTATTACTGTGTTGATGTATACTGCAACCATATTAGCTGAAGCCACTGGGAAAGTCAAAATGAAACGACAGAGTGTCATATTTTAACACATCGTTGGGGCACAAAGATGTGTTAAAATACACGAAAGCACTTGGCGCTCTGTTGTTTCATTTTGAACTTTCCAAGTGGCTTCAGTTAATAAACAAAATCACGCGCTTAATTTTGTGACTTCTTTGCAACCATATTGTAAATATTGTAAATCGTAAATAAAAAGTAAAAATTGAAAAATTTCATGACGAGGCCTCAATAGACGTGGAATATAACACACGCCATCCCCCGCCGAGCTGGAAAATGATTGAAAGCAAGCACTGAGAGTATTTTCCGAGAAGCTCTTTGCCCAACTGACAGTGCCATCGAGCTCTTAATGAAATCTCTCTGTCAGGGAGAGGAAGACGTCTTTGATGGGGATGTAGCCGGGAGAGCTTTATATGTCTTTAAGGTGAATTTGTCAAATTAGTCACTATATTTACAGTTAATATTGAGATTCGATTTGCTTGAGGTAAATGGGGTGGTGTGGAATTCTTGTGGTGGGGTGTTATTTGTGCTTTTTATATTTGTGAAATGAATTTTTTTATGGTTTATGGATTTTAATGCTTCCTACAATTCATATTTTTATGTCATGTTTCTCTTTAGTTTAGTACTCTTTAGTTTATATATATTATATATATATATATATATATATATATATATATATATATATATATATATATATTATATATATAATATATAGGCCAAGGAATATTTTAACTGGACGGGATTGTAGCAGCCATCAATTCAATAAAATATGCTTAAATGAAAGGTTATTGCCGAAATAATAATAATAATAATAATAATAATAATAATAATAATAATAATAATAATAATAATAATAATAATAGTCGTTGTTGATCCATGGTAAAAGTTCGTAGTTCGTGGATATAGAATGCAAATCTTCTTCACAATCCCGTGAATATGTTTATAAAATACAAAATCCACAATTATGTAAAGTACTGTATTTACAAATAAAATAAATTCCAGGAGCTTTCGAGAGCCTGCTCAGCTCCCTTCTTCAGCTAGAAAAAATAATAATAATAATAATAATAATAATAATAATAATAATAATAATAATAATAAAGTGCTCTTTAAGATACAATCTTAATAAAAAAAACACATAAAAAACACACGAAAAAACAAACACCATCCAAGTAATTAAAAAAATAAAAAACACGCAAATACAAGAAACTCTCGGAACGTCCTTCCATAAATTTTTCTCTCTTACCTGCAATTAGAAAGAGAGGTGAGTCTTTCACCCTCCGTTTATCCTCATGAAATATTTACCCGGGGTTCTTCAGCC
>JANJGK010000033.1:35277399-35282399 GCA_039081455.1 Macrobrachium rosenbergii
AAGTTTTACACTAATTAAAACTTTCATATAGATTTTTTTTTTCAGAGGTCTGAAGAATTCCATCTCCTGGTGACTCTCATGGAGAAAGCTTTCCACTTTTTCTTGCTTTCTCTCATCAACAAGGATTCTTTAACTTTATGATTCGTTCTGAATCCGATATTAAGGTTTATTTGTGGCTTAATATTTGAGGGCATGCAACAGTAGTGTGTTACAGAGAAAGCTACCACGCATGCCCACACATACACAAATATATATATATATATATATATATATATATATATATATATATATATATATATATATATATATATATATATATATATATATATATGTATATATATATATATATATATATATATATATATATATATATATATATATATATATATATATATATATATCCCATTAAGTTAACGAATAACAACTAGGAGGCGTTGGTGGAAAGACCGTGCAAATGTAATGGCGGGTCAGCGGCTTTGAAGCGGTAAGCTTATTTGGGATGTGACGTAGGTGGGAAGAATATTCAATGATATGGAAGGTTTTGCGTCGAGATATTAAAATTTCATATGAGCAACGAGAGGATATTTTATGAATGAGGACGAAATCATTCCTAAAATTGTTAAAGGTTTGTCAGATATTTTCTAATCGACTTAAAAGATAAAATATTCTAGATTTACAGGAGAAAATAATGGGTGAAATGTGAAATTTTTAAAGTAAATTCTTGAGGCCTCATTAAATCAATTGGTAACAGTCCGTTCTAGAAGTCATTTCCTAGAATCATATTACTATTTTCAGTGAAAATGTCATAACAGTCCGTTCCAGAACTGATTTTATAAGTTCCCATCCGTTCTAGAAATAATTTCCTAGATACTCGTATGCATCAACAGTTCCACTGCAAGATATTATAACAGTCCGTTCTAGAACTAATTTTCTAGATTCCCATTATAAGTTGCACTGTAAAATATTATAACAGTCCGTTCTAGAACTAATTTCCTAGACACCCATCATTAGTTTCGCTGAAAATATTATAACAATCCGTTCTAGGACTAATTTTCTAGATTCTCATTATAAGTTGCGCTGTAAATATTATAACAGTCCGTTCTAGAACTAAATTCCTGGATTCCCATTATCAGTTTCACTGAAAATATTATAACAGTCTTTTCTAGAACTAAATTCCTAGATTCCCATTATATGTTCCACTGTAAATATCATAACAGTCCATCCTAGAACTAATTTTCTAGATTCCCATTACTAGTTACACCGAAAATATTATAACAGTCTTTTCTAGAAATAATTTTCTAAGTTCCCATCCGTTCTAGAACTAATTTCCTAGAGTCTCATTAAAAACTCCGCGGGAAATATTACAGTGGAAACCCACCATCAGTACCTCTGACCACTCTTGAACTAATTTCTCTAAATTCGTATTATTCAATTCTCTGAACAACTGATTCATCTGTTCTGGCGAACTCTTATTACCAAAAATCATTAGAAGTGATTGTTCCAAGCCGAGCTGGGTACAAATGGACACGAGTTCAATTTTCCTTGAATAATTGTTCCCCTGAGAACCCCTGACAATCAATTGAAGTTTATAATCATTATTTTCCCCTGAAATGTAAGTATTTGTGTGTGGCGTATGATTCATTACGCTGTGTAATTAATTACTGAGGAATACATAGATTCGTTTTAATGTCTTTTTTCTGGGAAGTGATTGATAACGGGGAATGGGAGGATGAGTAAGTATATTGATAAATAGATAAATGCATAAATAAATCAATATATATATATATATATATATATATGTATATATATATATATATATATATATATATATATATATATATATATATATATATATATATATATATATATGTATATATAAGTAGATTATTTAGCTGACGCATAAATTCATCAATAATTTGATAAGTAAACTTACTCATTAATCATTAATTTATAGATAAATAAATAAATAAAATAATTAACTGACTAATTATTCAGTTACTAGTAAATGAATAAATACATTAATTTAAATAGATAAATAAATGAACAATAATTAATTAATTAGTTAAATAAATGAGATAAAACCTGTCATAAAGATACAATTGATACCTTTAAATTATGGTTCATGATAGTTTTTTAACTGGAGATTAAGCTGTCATTATCATAATCACCATCGCTGTCAAAATTAATACTGATTAATAGTCTACAAAACATAAGAATTATGAATGACAGTTGAGTAACGATTTAAAGCACTGCTAAACGATGACTTGGACGAACTAAACCAAATCGCCCTGTTTACAGGTGTATTCCGAACTGATTAAATCACAATACAAGTAGAAAATCCGCCGAAGTTTCTTCGGCGCAGTCCGGTTTTCCGTACAGCGTATAATCAAGGCCACCTACAAGAGATCTATCTTTCGATGGTCTCGGTATAATGCTGTATGAGCCGCGGCCCATGAAACTTTAACCACTGCTCGGTGGTGGCCTGTCCTATATCGTTGCCAGACTCACGATTATGGCTAACTTTAACCTTAAATGAAATAAAAACTACTGAGGCTAGAGGGCTGTAATTTGGTATGTTCGATGATTGGAGGGTGGATGATTAACATACCAATTTGCAGCCCTCTAGCCTCAGGAGTTAAGATCTGAGGGCGGACAAAAAAAGTGCGGACAGAAAAAGTGCGGACGGACAGAGAAAGCCGGCACAATAGTTTTGCTTTACAGAAAACTTAAAAAACAAACAGAATATTTTAATCGAATACATAGCATCTATAAGTCAGGTACAAATGCACATTAATATTATCAGCAACGGGTTGCAAAAAAAAAAAAAAAATAATCACGAACAATTGATGATTATGCTACAATTGCAATTGACATCAAACCTCATGAAATAACTGAAAGGTCAAAGGCTGGGTAAAATGGTGACTCATCGTTTTGTTGACCCTAATTGACCTTAATTTCGCAGTGGCATTCAGTAATTAGCGATACCGTTTCCCTGTAATTATTACTCACAAGCTTTTTGGGACGACCAAATTGTTTTAGCGAACACAAACCTAATTTGCCGAAAGACTAAAAGGGAGTGCCCGGGCCACATTTGGTGTGTGAGTCACGTATTAAACCTGGTTTATGAGAGGTGTTGTGATTTGGGATACGAGGATGGTAAGCTATCATTAATGCGTTGTCTCGTAGTGAAATATCGGGAGGTCAGGTATTTCCACGCCAGAGGTAGATTCAAGTTAATAAATAGGTGGTAGTCTATGAGTAGAAAGTATGTATGTATGTATGTATGTATGTATGTATATGTATATATATATATATATATATATATATATATATATATATATATATATATATATATATATATATATGACCCTACCCAAATTCCCTCTTGCCATAATTAAATTTTAATTAATTTTTTTGTATCCTGTGCTAATTGATTTCCTTGAGAATGACATAAAGAGAGAGAGAGAGAGAGAGAGAGAGAGAGAGAGAGAGAGAGAGAGAGAGAGAGAGAGAGAGAATCCAAGCACTATACCACCACTATATCGTTATGACCCTCATATGCTCTGCTAAATTACGTGTGAAAATCAGGTCAGGCTACTTAAGCTAAGAGCTCTCGAGTTCCACATTGCCTAAAATCTTGGCCCAGGATTTCTCTACGTCAGAGAATGACAAAGCAAATTTATGTTTGCGATTTATTCCGCAAAAATATGAAAACATTAGTTTGTTTAAAACTTACAAATATGTCTATGGAAGCTTTGGTGGAAATGAGAAGTCTTAAGAGGCTGAGAGTGAAAAGTAATGAATGGAAAAGAAAATAAACTTTCTGTAGTGACAAAGAAAGCATAATTAAGCCCCCCAACACTGCAAAAATAAATCACATGTCTTCCATTTACAAATTTATTCGCTGGATAACCTTGAAAAAATAAATTGTGTCCTGCACTTACAAATTTATTGAGGGCACGTAAACATGAATCAAATGTTATTTATTTACTAATGCATTCGCTGGACAATGTTGTCCTTTAAGAAAAATAAATCAAAAGACCTCCATCTACAAATTTATTCTCTGGGACAATGCTTGTACTCTAGGGATAAATAAATCTAGTCTCCTCGACTTACAGATGTATTTTCTGGGCAATGTTGTACTCTATAAATAAAAATTAAATCTCCGCCCACTTACAAATTTATCCGGCTGACAATGCTGTACTCAGAAAAATAAATCTGGTGTTCCCACTCACAAATTTATTTCGCGGGACAATGCTGTACTCAGAGAAAAATAAATCTGATGTCCCCACTTACAAATTTATTCGCGGGACAATGCTGTACTCAGAAAAAAAATAAATCAAAAGTCCCACATTTACAAATTTATTCGCGGGACAATGCTGTACTCAGAGAAAAATAAATCAAATGCACCCCACTAACAAATCTATTCGCCTGACAATGCTGTACTCGGAGAAAAATAAATCAAATGTACCCCACTAACAAATTTATTCGCCTGACAATGCTGTACTCGGAGAAAAATAAATGAAATGTACCCCACTCACAAATTTATTCAGTGGACAATGCTGTACTCTGTGGACAAAGGCCATCACTCATTTTTAGCTCGACAAACGACCCGGTAGAGGTCAGAGCTGAACAACATTGACAGGGTTTTTTTTTTTCAGTTTAATTAAGGCTCGTGGAACGCGGTTTACTGCTGCCGTGAAAAATAAGAGAAAGGAAATAAGAGAAAGTGTGGGAAAAATAACATGTGATATTTGGACAAAGATTCAGACTGAATAAAGATTTTTTGGACATTTTTGTTCGGGTTTTGGTTATCAAAGGGTTGTAAAAGATATTGAAGAATTTCACATGTAGTTGTGAGAAATTCCTTATTGATGTGCAGCATAATAGTTTGTAATTCCTATACACTTGGGCATGTCATGAATGCACATGCACACATACACACACACTCACACACAAACACATACACGCACACACAGAAATCTATTGTCAGTTCCAAA
>JANJGK010000033.1:35287399-35299899 GCA_039081455.1 Macrobrachium rosenbergii
AAGGGTAGTTGGAATCGTCGTTATTTCTTTGCTAATAATTGCAAAAATGATGTTTTTTTTTATGTAAAAGGGGAAAAATTATATTGCATCTCAGCTAGTTGAACTTCACGCGGGGGTAATTAGGTTTGAATATTATCTTATGGCAGACTGAAATGAACCCAGTTATTTACAATATAAAAGATTAATTGTTTTTTCATATATCTTAAGATGTTAGAATATTTTTTCTGGTAGTCTAAAATAGCCCTATTTATTTGCAGCATCTAAAAACGACGGCTATTTAATCTTATTTAAATAAATCTTCCTTATTTACATCTTCGAGAGCTGACACCTTACAATAACCAGAGGAACGCAGTCCTGCAACGCAGATATTATCCTCTCAATAAACAAACATCACCAACGCATTCCACTGCGGTACGCACTGTCCTCGAGATGTAATTGCGCGTGGAAATCCACTCAGCATTCCAGACGCGGCACTTCGCGACCGAAACCGAACACTTCCTTTGCACAAACAGGACTGTTTACTCCCTCGCCGAACCGTTTCCAGCCTCGTTTAGAGGCTGCTACTGACAACTCCCGCGCGAGTGGTTCCACGGACGCTGGAAAAAGGTTTCATTTCGATTTGAGTTTTAAAGTGTCGTTATTTGACAGAGTCGATGTTTAAGACACTTCGCTGCTCAAGTAATGATTGTGACGATTTAGCCTCCAAAATACCTTACTTATTCATTGATAGTTTTCGTTTTTAAATAACTTTTTTTTTAGTTTTCTGTTAAATAACACTATTGTGCCGGCTTTGTCTGTCCGTCCGCACTTCATTCTGTCCTCACTTTTTCTGTCCGCCTTCAGATCTTAGAAACTACTGAGGCTAGAGGGCTGCAAATTGGTATGTTGATCATCCACCTTCCAATCATCAAACATACCAAATTGCAGCCCTCTAGCCTCAGTAGTTTTTATTTCATTTAAGGTTAAAGTTAGCCATGATCGTGCATCCGGCAACGATATAGGACAGGCCACCACCGGGTAGTTGTTAAAGTTTCATGGGCCGCGGCTCATGCAGCATTATACGAAGATCAGTGAAAGATAGCTCTATTTTCGGTGGCCTTGATTATACGGTGTAGCGGCTGTACAGAAAACTCGATTGCGCCGAAGAAAATTTGGCGTATTTTTTACTTGGTTAAGTAATTGTCAGATGTTTTAGGTAACTTTCATTTAAATTTTAAGTCACTTTTGTTTAAGTTTTAAGTCACTTTTGTTTAAGTTTTGAGTAACTTTTTTTAAGTTTGACCTTACTTTTGTTTCATATAGCAATGGATATGTGAATAAACAAACAATTCGAGAAATAAATCATTAAATATACAAATAGATAAATAAGCAAATATGTCAACACCTAAATATATCAACAAAGAAATTAATGCATAAATAAATTGATTAAAAATATATACAAATAAATCCGTAGATAAATCGATAACTAAATAGCTAAGTAGATGTATAAATATATGAAAAATAGATAAAAAAGAAATAGGTGATTAGCTACATAAATAAAAGCCGATAAATACATACATTAATTTGCAGACAAATGAAAAGATAAATAAATGTATTTGCCAGAAAAATAAATAAATAGAAAAGATATAAAGGAATAAATAATATGTAAGTAGATATAAGTATATTAATGAACAGATAAACAGAAAATGGTAAATGTGTAAAAAAACAGATAAATAAATGCATTAATTTACAAATAAATGAACAGATAAATAAATACATTAACTAACAAATAAACAAATGAATAAACAACATAGGAAATAAATATTGTTACGTGAACCCGACCGAAATAAATTCCGCTACCATTCTTACATTGCCTGCCGACTGTTATGAATTCCAGGCCAACTTTATTCCCTGTGGGAATATGAGATAGTTCCCCTGGGGGGCCAAAGGTATGTACCCAGTCTTTTGCAATTTCATTCCCCGACTCGGGGGGAGGAGGAGGAGGAGGGGGGAGGAGGAGGAGGAAGAGGAGGAGGAGGAGGAGGAGGAGGAAGGAGGAGGAGGAGGAGCAATTTCCTACCTCCTCTTACATTCCACGGGCCACTTTGATCTTCCAGCCTGTTCGAGAGCGAGATTTTATCATCCTGGAAGTCCAGGCTATTAGACTCCAGTCCGTCGTGTTTCTTTGTAGGTTAAATAAATTCATTCTTCTATCGCCACCCCCCCCCCTCCCTCTTCTTCTTCCCCCACCCCCCACCCCACGTCGAGGCTCGTTCCTTTTCTTTTGGAAGGAAGGAAGGATTCGGAGGAGGATATCGCCTCGTTAAGGAACCGCAGGATGGAGGATGCGACTTGATGGTAATCCTGGGCAACAGTTCGTTCTTCTTTTATCAATTATTGTTTGGGAGGGGATTGTCGAGTCATTACCGTGATTGTTAGTACACAATGATATTGAAAACCAATTTAATTTTTGCCATTTATAGCTTATATTAAGGAAAAGTCAATAATAAAAAAAATATATAGTTTTTGCCATTTGTAGCTTATATCAAGAAAAAGTCAATAATGTTAAAAATCCAACATAATTTTGCCATTTATATCTTATATTCAGAAAAAGTCAATAATAATTAAAAAAAACAATATAATTTTTTTTCATTTATAGCTCATGTTAAGAAAAAGTCAATAATATTAGAAAAGCAATATAATTTTTGTCATTTATAGCTTATATTAAGAGAAAATCTATAATCTCAAAGAAGCAAAATAATCTTTGGTATTATAGCTTATATAAAGAAAAAGTCAATAATATTAAAAAAGCAGAATATTTTTTGCCATTTGTATGCTTATATTAAGAATAATCACTGCTTTTTGTATACAAACATAATGATTCACTGGAAAACTTATTAATTTTCAATATACATTGGGCACTATATCAAGAATGTCACTCAAGAATGGTGTCCTATTTTCTCCTTATCTATGAAGAAGGCGACTGTTCTGCACATTCTTCAACAAACATTCTTCGAGACATCTGAAAACTCTCACACCTTGAGAAGTATATCAAGAATGTCACTCAAGAATGGCGTCTTACATTCTACGCAACTGTTCTTCACATTAAGAACGCAACTGTTCTTCACATTCTTCACCAAACTACACGCCACGAGATATCTGAAAACCATCACACACCAAGTACCTTGAGCAGTATATCAAGAATGTCACAGTTGTCACTCAAGAACGTGCCTTATTTTCTCCTTATATTCGTCAATGACATTCCCAGAGATCTCTGGCAACCCTCACGCACCTACCCTGTTATTCAGGCCTTCGTATTATCCACATTACCGCCAGACTATTCATAAACTATCTCGCCAGAATTCTGGCTTTTGACAACATATCTCATTTTGCGCCCCTAGCCCTCTGGCGTGAGATCTGTGAAATCTGTGAAATCTGCAGTCGTAAACTTGGCGGGCCATCGTTGGCAAACCGTCCTAAAGTTACTTAAGCATTGCTACTTCCGGCGTCTTCTGGTTTTAACGACGGAGAGAGGTCCTCCTCCTGGGTTGGGGGGGGGGGGGGGGCAGGCAGGCGGGGGGGGGGGGGGGGTGATGCAGAGAATTTCGTCTTTGCTGAATGTGACGTTTTAAGTATATGACTTTTGATAAATAGTTTATGGCATAGTTGTTTGACCAAATGGAAATGTTGTCGTATATGTTGATTTTTTAGATTTCCGTCAAAGAAAGCTATTGGGCCGGCTTTGTCTGTCCGTCCGCACGTTTTTCTTTCCGCATTTTTTTCCTGTCCGCACTTTTTTCTGACCCCACTTTTTTCTGTCGTACTTTTTTTCTGTCCGCACTTTTTCTGTCCGCCCTCTGATCTTAAAAACTACTGAGGCTAGAGGGCTGCAAATTGGTATGTTGATCAACCACCCTCCAATCATCAAACATACCAAATTTCAGCTCTCTAGCCTCAGTAGTTTTCATTTGATTTAAGGTTAAAGTTAGCCATGATCATGCTTCTAGCAACGATATAGGATAGGCCACCACCGGACAGTGGTAAAAGTTTCATGGGCCGTGGCTCATACCGCATAATACAGAGACCACCGAAAGATAGATCTATTTTAGATGGCGTTGAATATACGCGGTAGCGGCTGTACAGAAAACTCGATTGCGCCGAAGAAACTTCGGCACAACATTTACTTGCTTTTATAGGGCATTCAAGAGAAATAATTGAAAAAGACTAATTAATCAGATTAAGTCAGTCTTTTGTGATGATAAGGTGGAATAAGAGTCTACTTTTTTCAGTGACGTCTGAAATTGTCTGGTACAGTGGTTAGCGTCGTGGCATGCCACTCAGATGTCGCCGGTTCGCTTCTCCACCAGGGCGAAGGAAAACTCACTGGTTCTGTATCAGGATCAGTTACTGCTGCAGTGTCGGTCTGCTGCAGTGGGAGGTTGAAACAGTACTCTTTGGAAGCTTGAATTTCAAGTCAGTGGCCCCTTTGGTGGGCTCGTTCCATGCGAACAAGTTTCATCTAATGATAATAATAATAATAATAATAATCCACAATTATATAGTAAATATAGTACTGTGTAATTGTGGATTTTTATAATAATAATAATAATAATAATAATAATAATAATAATAATAATAATAATAATAATAATCTACAATTCTATAGTAAAAATAAAGCACTATGTAATTGTAGATTTTTATTACACAGATTGTTTTTCACGAGATATGAATTTCTTAGCATTAATAATAATAATAATAATAATAATAATAATAATAATAATAATAATAATAATAATAATAATAATTAACAAAATTCAGTAGCTAATGCACGAGCAGAATATCTTTTATTATACTTCCAAAATTTACAGAAATATTCTAAGACTCACAATGAAAACTTGACAGGATACAATGAAATAATAGTATAGCTTAAAAAAGAACTTTGACTAAACAAAAATATTTAAAGGATGGCCTGATAACATTTAAAATATTTCTAGTTAAAAAAAACACTTTAAGTCTAGAAAAACATATTTAAGGAATGACCTGATGGAATAAAAAAAATGTTAGTTGAAAAAAACTTTAAGTCTAGACAAACATCTTTATAGAATGACCTGATGGATTAAAAAAGTTAGATAAAAAAATTTAAGTCCAGGAAAAAAAGTATTTAAAAGATGACTTGATATAATAAAAAAAAGTTAGTTAAAAAACTTTAACTCTAGAAAAAAAATATTTAAAGAATGACCTGATACAATAATAAAAAAATTTTAGAAAAAAAACTTTAAGTCTAGAAAAATATATATAAAGAATGACCTAATAGAATAATAAAAAATATTTTAGTTAAAAAACTTAAAGTCTAGAAAAATATATTTGAGGAATGTCCTGATGGAATAAAAAAAAAAGTTAGTTAAAAATACTTTGAGTCCATAAAAATATTTAAAGGATGACCCGATAAAAAAATTTTAGTTAAAAATATTTTAAGTCTAGAAAAAAAATATTTAAAGTATGACCCGATAAAAAAAATTTGTTAAAAATACTTGAAGTCTGGAAAAAAATATTTAAAGGATGACCCGATAAAAAAAATTTTAGTTATAAATACTTTAAGTTTATAAAAAAGTAGTTAAAGGATGAGTGGATAAAAAAAAAGTTAGTTAAAAATACTTTAAGTCTAGAAAAAGTATTTAAAGGATGACCCGATAAAAAAATTATTTAAAAAATACTTTAAGCCTAGAGAAAAAGTATTTAAAGGATGACAGACTGGAATGGAAAAAAGGCATGAATAATACCATGAGTTTTCGTCCCTCCCAACCACCCCGCACCCCCAACACCCCTTCCCCGCCCCCGCACCTGCCATTGTCATTTGTCGCTGCCAGCTCTTTACGCTCGGAAACACGAACTGAATATTCCACTCCCGGGACGAGCTCTCTCTCTCTCTCTCTCTCTCTCTCTCTCTCTCTCTCTCTCTCTCTCTCTCTCTCTCTCACCGCAAAAATCGTTCCTTTTTTGTACTTAGTGCTCTTTTTTTTTTTTTTTTTTGTCTGTGCTTTTCTGCTTTCCTGTTTTTGTGTCTGTGGGTTTGTCTGTGGGTCTGTTCGTTTGGTCTGTATGTACTTTCTCCTGTCTGTATGTCTGTGGGTTTTGTCTGTGTGTGTCTGTGGGTTTCTCTGTGGGTCTGTTTGTTTGTCAGTGGGTCCCGTCTGTGTGTGTCTGTGGGTTTCTCTGTGGGTCTGTTTGTTTGTCAGTGGGTCCTGTCTGTGTGTGTCTGTGGGTTTCTCTGTGGGTACTTTCTGCTGTTTGTATGTCTGTGGGTTCTGTCTGTGTGTGTCTGCGGTTTTGTCTGTGGCTCTGTTGTTTGTCTGTATGTACTTTCTGCTGTCTGTGTGTGTCTGTGGGTTTGTCTGTGGGACTGCTTGTTTCGTCTGTGGGTTCGTCTTTGGGTCTGTCTGCTTGTCTGTGGGTCCTGTCTGTGGGGTGTGTCTGTGGGTTCGTCTTTGGGTCTTTTTTTTTTTTTTTTTTTTTAGTCTGTTGGTTCGTCTGTGGGTCTGACTGTTTTGTCTGTGGGTTCTTTCAGCCGTCTGCATGTCTGTCTGTTCGTTCTGTTGTCTCTGTGTCTGTGGAATATAAATACTGTATATGTATGTATATATATATATATATATATATATATATATATATATATATATATATATATATATATATGTATGTATATATACATACATACATATATAGCACATATACGTATACATATACTTATACATATACACATATTTATACAACACTCCAAGAGCATTATTAAAGAAACATCACAACCTACCTGAAGGAACTCGCAACAGCTGCAGACAGGATCCTCTCCACATACTTGGTCGTTCAACAAACACCCCCGAGCGGAGAGAGAGAGAGAGAGAGAGAGAGAGACGAGAGAGAGAGAGAGAGAGAGAGAGAGAGAGAGAGAGAGAGAGAGAGAGAGAGAGCCGGAGTCTTGTAGGGACTCACGTCCGGAATCAGAACTTTTCCGGAATTTTGATGAAGTCCTGATCCGGTCGAGAGACGCCAGATTAGACGTGTTTACATCTTCAAAGGGAGGTAATGGAAAAGAGATTTATCCGAAGATTCACACTGGGCCCGGACGCCCGCCCACGTACACCGCATATATACATGCATGTATATATTATGCATGCATACATACATATATATATATGTATATATATGTATATATATATATATATATATATATATATATATATATATATATATATATATATATATATATATAGTCCATTCTATGATCACAATGGTACCCTTCGAAGAATAAATGAATATATAATTCTCTCAAGATTGATTCCATATTTCCACGTAGCTTAGCGCACTAATTATGCATAATTCAGTTACTATAAATATGAATAATCACGCAAATTATGCACATTTCAATTACCATAACATGTCCACATAATACATCTCTTGAGTACTACAGCATCTAAAATTAATAAATAAGAAAACAATGACAATTACAACAAGTAAAAAAATGCGCCGAAGTTTCTTCGGCGCAGTCGAGTTTTCTGTACAGCCGCTACAGCGTATAATCAAGGCCACCGGAAATAGATCTATCTTTCGGTGGTCTCGGTATAATGCTGTATGAGCCGCTGCCCATGAAACTTTAACCATGGCCTGGTGGTGGCATATCCTAGCGTTTTCCAGAAGCACGATTATGGCTAAATTTAACCTTAAATAAAATAAAAACTACTAAGGAGGCTAGAGGGCTGCAATTTGGTATGTTTGATGTTTGGGGGGTGGATGATCAACGTACCAATTTGCAGCCCTCTAGCCTAAGCGGTTTTTAAGGTCTGAAGGCGGACAGAAAAATATGTGGACAGAAAAAGTGCGGACAAAAAAAAGTGCGGACAGAAAAAGTGCGGACAGAAAAAGTGCGGACAGGAAAAGTGCCGACAAAAAGAGTGCAGACAGAAATAGCGCTGACAGAAAAAAAGTGCGGACAGAAAAAGTGCGGACAGGAAAAGTGCCGACAAAAAGAGTGCGGACAGAAATAGCGCAGACAGAAAAAAGTGCGGACAGAAAAAGTGCGGACAGGAAAAGTGCGGACAAAAAAAGTGCAGACGGAAATAGCGCAGACAGAAAAAAGTGCGGACAGAAAGAATTGCGGACAAAAAAAGTGCGGACAGAAAAATCTGTGGACAGAAAAAGTGCGGACAAAAAAAAAGTGCGAACAGAAAAAGTGCGGACAGAAAAAGTGTGGACAGGAAAAGTGCGGACAAAAAGAGTGCGGACAGAAATAGCGCAGACAGAAAAAAGTGCGGACAGCAATAGCGGAGACAAAAAAAAAAAGTGCGGACAGGAAGAATTGCGGACAAAAAAAGTGCGGACAGAAAAAAAAGCTCTGACAGAAAAAAGTGCGGACTGAAAAAAAGCGCTGAGAGGAAAAAAGTGCGGACAAAAAAAAACACTGATAGAAAAAAGTGCGGACAGACAAAGTGCTAACAGAAAAAAAAAGTGCGGACAGAAAAAAGCGCTGACAGAAAAAAGTACGGACAGAAAAAGTCCGGACGGACAGACAATAGTTTTCTCTTACAGAAAACTAAAAAAAAAAAAAAAAGAAAATAGATAATTTAGACCACTTCCAAACGCCCACTTTCCATCCCTCCATTCCCAATGATAAAGTGTTCCCTGGAATAACACAGAGATAATGGAACGCAGAAATACTCACAGGAGATGAGGGGAGAAATGGAGCGAGAGGGAATAAAGAGGGCGATAGGATAATGACATGCAAATGCACAGAAGTAAATAAAAAAAAAAACGGAAAGAAAATGAATTCCATGAGGGGGAAGCAAAGCATATGGGTGTTTACAAGGTCGCGGAAATTATCGTGAGTACGGGGTTGTTGCGGGGTGTTCTGTATTTTAATTGGTATTGATGATAATACAGGGAGGGAGAGAGAGAGAGAGAGAGAGAGAGAGAGAGAGAGAGAGAGAGAGAGAGAGAGAGAAACACACACACAGATAGAGGGGGAGAGAGAGAGCGGTAGATATAATTAGAATGAGAGAGAGAGAGAGAGAGAGAGAGAGAGAGAGAGAGAGAGAGAGAAACACACACACAGATAGAGGGGGAGAGAGAGCGCGGTAGATATAAATAGAATGAGAAAGAGAGACAGATAGAGAGAGTAGTAGACAAAAACAGAGAGAGAGAGAGAGAGAGAGAACCATACAGAGAGAGAGAGAGAGAGAGAGAACCATACAGAGAGAGAGAGAGAGAGAGAGAGAGAGAACCATACAGAGAGAGAGAGAGAGAGAGAGAGAACCATACAGAGAGAGAGAGAGAGAGAGAGAGAGAGAGAGAAGTAGACAGAAACAGAGAGAGAGAGAGAGAGAGAGAGCGGTAGATATAAATAGAAAGAGAGAGAGAGAGAGAGAGAGAGAGAGAGAGAGAGAGAGAGAGAGAGAGAGAGAGAGAGAGAGAGAGAGAGAGAGAGAGAGAAGTAGATATAAATAGAAAGAGAGAGAGAGAGAGAGAGAGAGAGAGAGAGAGAGAGAGAGAGAATTCATATGCTCATATTACTCTTAAAGTCCTTTCACTTTCAGAACACCATACAATCATTTCAACTCTGTAACCCCTCCCCCCCCCCCAAAAAAAAAACTACTAATAATTTCCAAACCACAAATATTTCTATCACCACTCTCTTGTTAAACACCAAATCTTCCGGGAGCGATCTAGAAGCTAAAATTAAATTCAATAAGAGAATAACTACGTACTAAAATATTCATAATCCCATGAATACTTGAGAGTATCTACCCTTTGTCTTGCTGTGCTCAATGTGAAAAATCCGATTTCGTATTTATTAAGTGTTACAGGACCCTTAATTATTCAAACTGTCATTTTCATGCAAATGTAATTAGTTCCGGAACTCGTAATATATTTTACTGGTGGGTTTCTATTGGTTTTTAATTATTATTTTAAAATCTTTTTAAAAATGAGATTGGTAGTGTTATTTTTGGCTATTTATTTATTAATATGTTAATTTAACTTTTTTATTACTGTTCTATTTTTTCTGTATTTCCTATTACCTTCTGTTACTTCTTTCAAACGAAAACTAATATTTGGGTTGAATTTCAAGACAGTGGGTTTGTTTCATATGAATAGGGGTCATCTTCTGAATAATAATAATAATAATAATAATAATAATAATAATAATAATAATAATAATAATAATAATAATAATAATAACGTTGGGAAGCCTACGTATTTTGTGAATATAACCTTTCTTTTTAGTTACATACTACAGGAGTGTAGATACAGGACTGAATTTTATTTTATTTTCTCTAATTATGATTTTTTAAACTTTCATTTATTTTATATTTGTTACTGTAAGCCTTCAGTGTGAATTCTACTGTACAAGTTGAAATACAGCACTTCTGTAGCCATTTCGTAATTCTGTAATACTAAATGACCACTTTATACAGTTTTAACACAAGAGATGATTTTAGTATTAATTATGGTCATATTCTCTGTCATTTAACTTTTGCCAACTAACTCTACAAATATGAAATACCTAAATAAAAAATGTGGTACATATACTTTTTAGAATGATCGTCTATGCCAGTTCCATCGTAAAAATATGGTTATATTCTCTAACATTTCATTTTTCCAACTGACTACAAATTATGAAATACCTAAACAAGAATTTTGGTGTACATAATATTGAAAATTATCTTCAACTCCAGAACTTACTGTATAACAATTGATATATACTATACACTGACTGAAAGAGAATTAAGTATATTAGTTAAAATAACTTATAAGAAAGACATGAACCACAATACGAAAGGTAATCGAGGTTCATTTGGGAAACTAAGTAGTGAAATTCTGGGAATTTTCAGGCAGCAGGTAAAGTTGTATAGAAAAGATGGTAGACTGGCCTTTCGGGAGGGCCTAATGGGACGTATATGAGAAAAGGCACCATTAAGGGGCGATAGGAATCAATTTGACGGTGTGATTCATAAAAAAAAACTTATATATATATATATATATATATATATATATATATATATATTATATATATATATATATATACATACATATATATATATATATATATATATATATATATATATATATATATATATATATATATATATATATATATATATATATATATATATACATACATATATATATATATATATATATATATATATATATATATATATATATATATATATATATATATATATATATACATACTTATAAAGCATCATATATACAATACAACAAGCGACATACACACAAACACAAAAAAACTTATTTAACCATAATCTTAACAGCAACCCCAGAAAAAAAAATATTTACAAGCCAATAAAGGCTGAAATATGAAAACCATACCTTCCCATAAACATAATGAAAACTGAGCCTGTGAACAAAAAATATAAAACAATAAAGGTAAAAGAGTATAAGCATTACTCAAGCATTCTTTCCGAGGCATGAACCACTAAACCTAATCTTCAATGGATAAAACACTAAGCTACATGGCAATAAATGTGGCCAAAATAACCGTCTTTTTCAGGGTTATTGGAGGTTAAATGGCACTCGGGTGCCCAATAGGAGACTTGTTTCTTGAGGCTTTCGAAGTTTGTCGAGTAGATACTCTGATGATCAGCTGATTGAGTGAGATTGCAATTGATTTGTTGAATTGCTTTGGGAAAGTGTCTTCAACATCGTTTCTTGGTGGTTTAATGCGTTTTGGGAGATTTTGAAGAAATGGGTGTGTTAAGGATATTAGGCCAGTTGAGTAAACTAGAGGAATAATGATGTGTAATGTAAATGTATTTAGATATATATATATAGTGTATGTATGTATATGTATGTATGTATATATATATATATATATATATATATATATATATATATATAATATATATATATATATATATATATATATATACCTATATATATGTGTGTGTATTTACTGCTCGGTTATTCAACAACACCAACGACCATACTAGCATACAAATAAACAAAAAAATCCTATGAATAACAACACCAATCTTGAGCAACCTCTCTCCTCCGAAACCCGCCCCTCCATACAGCTGAAACTTCCCCAAACTAAGTAGCCGAGTAATAAGTAGCATTTAGATAACATCTAAGTAAAATTTTCCCCCATCTAGACCTACAAATCCCTATTTAAACTCTCGTCGGATGCCTGACTCCAACACAAGACACTCTGAAGCCCTTTTCAAGAACCTAAGGTATAAAACATCAGAACGAACAGTCCATTAACTTACAATTAGGCTGAGAACAACATTATTTAAGAGTCTTTATGTAAAGGATCATTTCTCTCTAATGGCAGAAGTTACGACTCCCGTAAATTGAGGTGGTCGTGTTCTTTTCGCATATTAAGGGCGTTTATTTCGGAGTTTTCGGCGGGACTAATATACACCTGGGGGTAAATGTGACGTAGGAATATTCTTCTGTGTATAATTGCTGTATGGATGGTGTTTTCGCTTTGTCAGGTCGTATAGAAT
>JANJGK010000033.1:35304899-35309899 GCA_039081455.1 Macrobrachium rosenbergii
GGATCTATCTTTCGGTGGTCTCGGTATATTTCTGTATGAGCTGCGGCCCATGAAACTTTAACTACGGCCTAGTGGTGGCCTGGCCTATATCGTTGCCAGAAGCATGATTATGGCTAACTTTAACTTTAAATAAAATAAAAACTATTGATGCTAGAGGGCTGCAATTTGGTGTGTTTGATGGTTGGAGGATGGGTGATCAACATACTAATTTGCAGCCTCTAGCCTCAGTAGTTTTTAAGATCTGAGGGCGGACAGAAAAAAGTGCGGACGGACAGACAATAGTTTTCTTTTACGGAAAACTAAAAAAAATTTATTCTTGGACTTCGACCTTACAAATTAACTGTTTTCAGTAATTTAGGCATAAGAATATTGGAAAATAATTATCGTTAATGACATGACCTAATGTATTCCCATGAATTACCACCATATTCATCATGATTTTAAATACAGGTTACTGACAATGAATTATGAATACATAATACGTTTTCCTGCTGTACACACGCACGCACAAACACACAAGCACTAGATTGCTGTTGTCACACAAACAAGGAAAATGATTTATGAGCGACTGAAATAGGTCCAGTTATACCATTTCATGTGTATGTGTGTGTTTGTGTGTGTGTGTGTACGTTATAAAATTCAGTTAAACGAATAGACTCCCCTCGTACCAATCGTTGTTAATCTATGTTTGGCTTCATGTGCGGGTGTGTGTATGCATGTATATAAATTCAAAGCTCATGTCAGAGTGTGTGCATGTATACATATGCATACACTTATAATATTCAGGTTACAGAAATGAACTCCGTTTGTTTCCCACCTCTGTTATTTTCACCTCAGGTTTCACGTTTCTGTCGATTAATTGGTTGCGCTTTTGTCCATTTGTTACGCTTAGAATTTTATGGATGAATCTAATTTCACGTCACGGTTTTGTAATTTTTTATGTGATGAATTTTTTTTGTATTTTTTTGTGATGAATGTTCTTTCCAAAGATGTTCAGTAACAATTTTTTTTTTTACCATTCTGGTTTTATAAGTTATTATTAAAGTATTTTCCCGACTTAATTTTTTTTTTGGGGGGGCGAAACATATGACTTCTAATATAGTTGGTTACTGTTCTCTCTGAAAAATATGCTCCTATATTTCTTCTGCAATAATTTACTATTGGACTCTGCAAATTACAATCCAGTTGTGGCTTTATTAACGTATATCTCATTCAAAGCTAAATTAACCAAATAACTGAATATTCATGCATAACCAAAGCATAAGAAAACTTTGTTGTGATTCAGTAAACATATATCTACTTAAACCCTAAACAAACTGAATAACTGAATATCCCTGCGTAGGAAAAGTAGAAAGAAAATTTCCTTTGGACCTCAATAAACAAAATTTATCTCCCTAAAACCTGAATAAGCTGAATAACTGAATATTCACACACGAAAAAATAATATAAGAAAAACTTTATTTTTCAAAGTCCCACTAGACAAAGGCACCAAGAGAATTCTGGGAGAACCAGAGAGTAAAACGAAAAGTTGGAAGCCCAGACGACCTGGTCTTCTTCGCCTAGTTACGAAATATGGAGGCGATCTTTTGCACACACACACACACACACACACACACACACACACATATCCTTTGTGGCAGAGCTTTAGACTTCTTCTTCTTCTTCTTCTTTCTCGGTGGGGGAAAAGTGATGGAGATGTTGCAGAGGCCTGCTGAATACCCAAACAGCCTTTGGCACAGAGAAGCGAGTTTAAAACTTTGGTTGCACGAACGCCTGATACACAGCGTATGTAAAATAAGAGGGGGTGGTATATTTTTTGGGAGTGGGTGGGCACTGGATTTATCTGTATGCTCGTGGCTGGAGTGTCTGGGTTGCTGTGAAAGTTTGGGAGCGTTGCTCGAATTAAATGGTTCTTGGGGGGAGGTGAGAGTGTAATGTTTTATGCAGAATGGTCTATGACGTTCTTGTGACTGTGTTTATCAGGGGTAAACCTTCACCAATAAATTACACTAGATGATTCTTGGTGGGTGTTGAAAGTGTATTTGTTAAGATAAATGGTCTGTGATATTCTTGTAACTCTATTCATAATGGGTAAACCTTCACCAATAAATTACACTAAATGCTTCTTGGTGTGTGTTGAAAGTGTATTTGTTGAGATAAATGGTCTATGATGTTCTTGTGACGGTATTCATCAGGGGTAAACCTTCACCAATAAATTGTAAAAGAAATATAAATACTGTAGAAGTTGAAATTATTCTTGTTATGAAAAATGCTCTTGTGACCAAGCAGTCATGTTCATCTTCAAATCTTCAACATTAAAACTCACATAGATATAAGTATAGGATCTAGAAGTAAATGTAATAATCCCAATACCCCTTTTAAAAACTCAGTTGCTACATACTTTCCTGGATAATACGCTTTCCGCTACAAACCCCAAAATCCAAATGAATAACCAAAAGAGCTTCGTCGAGAAAGATCGATAGCTGATCTTGAAGTTAAGAAGTACCTGGGCCATTTGCAATTCAGGAAAATAGAAGGGAAATTTTTCACTTTAAAATGTGTTCCATGTATTTCCAGTGAGATTTTACTCTCTCTCTCTCTCTCTCTCTCTCTCTCTCTCTCTCTCTCTCTCTCTCTCTCTCTCTCTCTCTCTCTGTATATACAGTATATATATATATATATATATATATATATATATATATATATATATATATATATAATATATATATATATATATATATATATATATATATATATATACATATACATCTCATAACCTTCAAAGAATCCAAGAAGAAGGACCCTATTCACTCCAGGACAAAGAAGGCCCTTCTCCAACCAGTCCTTCCTCTTGAAAAGAGGAAGGGAAAATATATAAGAAGGCTGTTTCTTTTGGGGAAATAATTCCCCAAGGGGAATGTGTCATTCGAGATTCGATTCCTCATTCGATTTACCCAGTTATTGGGAGACCAAAGTCACCTCTCTCTCTCTCTCTCTCTCTCTCTCTCTCTCTCTCTCTCTCTCTCTCTCTCTCTCTCTCTCTCTCTCTCATATATTAGTCTACTCATTCATCTCCTTTATATTGATCACAAAGAGAGTCATATATATATATATATATATATATATATATATATATATATATATATATATATATATATATATATATAATCAGAAAGCTACAAACGTCCTTTAATATCCAATTCACTCTACCTCGGAAATAATATATTTTCATATATGTTACCGAAGGGGAATTTTTAGTTGATAATAAGTCCACCGTCCCGTGGGGTCGAACCAGCGACGGACGAGGAATCAGGACTACAGTGACACACTAACCAGTCGGCCACAAGGGAGGTATAAGTGAATAACATCTCCCATCATCTCACCCGTCGAACTCAGGTGTTTTGCGTTTGGAGACGATATCCACCCACCTCTGCCATGTTGACCGTGTAGTGCGTTTGTCGCACGTAGCCATATTATGACTATTTATCACATCACCGTGATTCATATACAATCAGAAAGCTACAAACGTCCTTTAATATCCAATTCACTCTACCCTCGGAAATAATATATTTTCATATATATTACCGAAGGGGAATTTTTAGTTGATAATAAGTCCACCGTCCCGTGGGGTCGAACCAGCGACGGACGAGGAATCAGGACTACAGTGACACACTAACCAGTCGGCCACAAGGGAGTTATAAGTGAATACCATCTCCCATCAACCCACCCGTCGAACTCAGGTGTTTTGCGTTTGGAGACGATATCCACCCACCTCTGCCATGTTGACCGTGTAGTGCGTTTGTCGCACGTAGCCATATTAAAGGACGTTTGTAGCTTTCTGATTGTATATGAATCACGGTGATGTGATAAATAGTCATATATATATATATATATATATATATATATATATATATATATATATATATATATATATATATATATATATATATATCACTGAGTTATGTTCTTATTTAATAGATCCTTGTACCAGTGATGCCTTAAAATATTTTCATTTCCAAGAGATTGGCCGTAATATAATGTCATATACTGTGAAATTGAAATTTGCAATAGTTAGATTTTACTCAGTTTTCAGTATTTTGGATTAATGATGATATGAAAATAAAACCATATAATAATTTTGTTATATATTTTTATATATAGCAGTATTCCCAGAAAGATACATTGTATTCTTTTACCATGAATAATGACAGGCTGATAAAAATCATTTTGTATCAGAACATCACATTAAAATATGAAATTATTTAGTGAAAATTACACTAAGAACTGGCTTGTGATTCTCACTCGCAAAAAATTGAACGAAAATTCATTCAAAAATCGCCATAGTGTATTAGCTCATTTTTGACGATCTCGTGCTCAAATTTTCCATCAGGGTTAATATCACGTTAATCTCACTCTAATCTCACGTTAATCCCATGTATTTAACATTATTGTTTAATATGTTACGAGGCAATTCCATTAACGTCAATCACCATTTGAATAACAGGCATTACAGCTTTGCAAGGGAGGGCAACTCTTAACACAGCAAATTGGACTTGTTATGGGGGATATCAGTGTTTCATCGTTATTTGATGAGTATCGTGAATGAAGGAATCTCTCTCTCTCTCTCTCTCTCTCTCTCTCTCTCTCTCTCTCTCTCTCTCTCTCTCTCTCTCTCTCTCTCTCTGACTGAGAGACATACGTTGAAAATATGATGCAATATAAATATGAGAAGTTGATGTGTTAAATTTTGATCAAATATATTTCTCTCTCTCTCTCTCTCTCTCTCCCCTCTCTCTCTCTCTCTCTCTCTCTCTCTCTCTCTCTCTCTCTTGGACTGAGGGACATACGTTGAAAATATGATGCAATATAAATATGAGAAGTTGATGTGTTAAATTTTGATCAAATATATTTCTCTCTCTCTCTCTCTCTCTCTCTCTCTTCTCTCTCTCTCTCTCTCTCTCTCTCTCTCTCTCTCTCTTGGACTGAGGGACATACGTTGA
>JANJGK010000033.1:35314899-35316438 GCA_039081455.1 Macrobrachium rosenbergii
TGGGCACGTCTCCAGCACAAAAGACTAAAATTGAAAATAAGAGATTTTAAACTCAATAAAAAAATCATTTGGTACTAACACTTACGATTTAACTCTACCCTGATAGAATGAAATACCTCGTTTACGATCTGGCCACGTCTCCAGCACAAAAAAAAAAAACACACACACACACACATAAAAAACTACGAGATTTCAAACCCAACTCAACCATCGACATCGGAGTGAACCCCGAACTTTGTTTCTGGGTAAACGGAAAAGTTTGTTGCGCTCTTGTATTTAAATGCCATATCGCGAGAGACCATTGCAAGCATTTCCGTCCATTTGAGGGAAAGTTTTAGGTTTTTTTTTTTTGGAAGGGGGGGCGGGGGGCGGCCGGCGGGCGATGTTTTTGTGCTACTAGGAAACAAGGTGTGGCTTTTTTTTTCCACTGGGTTTTTCTTTGTGGTGAAATAGATAAGCTGTTCGTAATTAGATGAGAATGAATAACGAGATGTATCATTGGCATGTTTTTAAATGATCACATTATATATATATATATATATATATATATATAGATATATATATATATATATATATATATATATATATATATATATATATATATATATATATATATATATGTATTTATATACATATGTATGACAAGTATAGTCTCGTTCTGAAATTTCTTTAATCCATAACCTCTTGAATAAAAATTCTCTCTCTCTCTCTCTCTCTCTCTCTCTCTCTCTCTCTCTCTCTCTCTCTCTCTCTCTCTCTCTCTCTCTCATTTTTTTTTTTTGCCAATTTTTGAGTAACAGTGGAATTGCAGGATTAAACAGTCTTCCATATTCAACAATTAATATACACAATATGGTAATTTCCTTTGTCATATACACAAAATAACCTAAATATTCCCACTTTCTTCATGTTCTCAGGTATAAGGACCTTTATTAAAGGTGAATAAGAGTTTTTACTTAACCCCAGCATTAAGAAACATCGTATAAATGAATACAGAATTTAGGCAAAAGACCTAACGCTGGGACGTATGAGGTCATTCAGCGCTGAAAGGGAAATTGAGAGTAAAAGGCTTGACAGGTGTAACAGGTGGAAAATCTCAAAGCAGTTGCGCTATGAATCAATTGTTAGGAGAGGGTGGATAGCAAGGTGGAAGAAAGAGAATATGAATGGAGGTACAGTAAAAGGAATGAAAGGGGTTGTGGCTAGGGGCCGAAGGAACGCTGCACAGAACCTTAAGCAATGCCTACAGTGCGCCTCGTGAGGTGCACTGACGGCACTACGGTATTTTGAATGGTTAGTTTTATCTGAAAGCGTTTACTTCTAAATGAATCCTTTTCCTATTATTATTATTATTATTATTATTATTATTATTATTATTATTATTATTATTATTATTATCTGTGTAATACAAATTCACAATTATAAAGTAAAACAATATTATTACACAAGCTGTTTTTCACGAGATTGTGAATTTCTTAGCATTTTATTATTATTATTATTATTATTATTATTATTATTATTATTATTATTATTATTATT
>JANJGK010000034.1:0-163725 GCA_039081455.1 Macrobrachium rosenbergii
TACCCCTCTAAGCCAGCACTGCAGTGCTCCAGGAGGGAGTAATATATGTCCTCAGCCAGAGGTAATATGAGGTCAGGTCAGTCGGTCATCAGCAACTGAAACCGACTCGAAAAAGGACTGATTTTTTTCTAAGCTGGCATCAGCTGACTTCGGCCGAGATGGGAATCTATGAAGCCTTGTATTTTCCAAGATGGCGTCGGCCATATTCTATGTCCCTGAGAGAATGTTTAGACTTCAAATGCCCTAGATGATGTCGGGACAGGGAGCCCAAAGAGGGTTGGGGGTATGGAGTTATACCCACCGAGACTTTGGCCTAAAGCTAAGTAACTTGACAGAGAAAGTCTTCGTGAAACATGGCGTGCAAAATCCGTGTAGAAATGCAAAGCCAGAATTTCGTCCAGTCGTCTCTCTTTCTCTCACTCTGTCTCGCTATCTGTTTCTCACGCTCTTTCTCCCAAACTCTCTCTCAAAACCCTACAGGTTTAAAACATACATTCTGACACCTACGTGATTTGGCGTGATTTTACGAGACTACGACTCTCTCTCTCTCACTCTCGCTCTCGCTCTCTTTCTCTCTCGATCACGTCTTCGTATAGAGAATGGGTCTTTTACTTATGCATCAGACCTCATAGAAAACGAAGGGACAAGCAGCGAAAGAGACGATGACTACGATAAATATATTCTCGAGTGTCTTGGCCATTTTGATACTGACTTTGCACCAGACAATTCTTGACTTAGAACCGTAAAGGGCAATTTACTCGTAAATATTGATAAATAAGGTTATTTTATAACTATTTTAATTGATATTTACATATAAAACCTACGTCATTTTCTCTAAATAAGGATTTTACTAAAATAACTTTGTCAATTTCCAAGGTCTCTCCGGCATCTTTCGGCGTTTTGCCGTCAATTTTGACGTTAAAATATCAATATTTTTGGCAAGATTGGGGTTTTAACGTGTTCATAAGCGTGATATGAACACGAGACTTCAATTTTGCAATAAACATTAATAAATTGACGTCAAATCTGACGGCAAAATACCAAAACACGTCGGAAAATAAGCTCCTGTGATAGACGTAGAAATGGTCTATAGTAGTGATTTCAAAATTCCTCGATTATTTTTCGAATGAATCCGATTTAGTTGAACTTTTTAAGACTGAAATTGGCAATTTTTGCTTAGCATTTTTATCACCTGATTTCGTTTTTTTTTAAAATAGCTTTTCCTGGCTGATTTATTCCTTGTAAATTTGGTGATATAATACGTTTAATTATAACTTGTAAAACACCAATCTCCATTATTAGAGGGGCTTATTTTTAACCAGATAAATCATTAATTTCAGTTTAACTGTAATTATTTACGTATTTTTACAGCATTTTTTGGCCGATTGGTTTTTTCATATGTGAAAGAAATGTGATTTCGAAGAAATCACTTTTTCACTTGTTACGTTATTTTTCATATTGTATTGAACAACTTTGGCTGCATTTTAAATAATTTTAGCTAAATTTTAGGCCTACCTTACCAACATCACTTGTACCAAAATAGTTATCTATTCATAAATAATTTTCTGTGACTCTAAATTGAATTCATTAACTCGAAAACTCTTTCAAGTTATGTAAGTTTAATTTGGTGCTATTTTCCGTTTACATGATATTTTCATCCACAAGATTAATTTGCAGTCTGGAATATTAATTTATACCTTCAGATGTCTTTCTGAACAGGAGAATTTTACAGGAATTTCACGAAGAAACCAAACGAAAGCTCATTAACTTTATTTTCAGTTAAAACTATATTACTTTAAGGCACAAATTAACAAGAGTCATCCTCCAGTCTCTTGTTGCAACAAAAGCAATTAATTACACCAAGACACACACCGTCCCCCCAAAAGCAGACAAGTGACCCAAACCCCTTCGGGTGGAACAAGCGCGCCTTGAGGCACTCCCACCACTTCATCTTATAGGCCTAATGCCACCATTCAATGTAAGTGATTGAGTCAGGTAAATGGTTGGAGACGTGCAAAGCTACTGTCCTCCTGCCCCGTTCTTCCTCCCCCAGCAGGACAGCAGGTCGGACTAACGTCAGCCTTCACCGTACACGTGGACCACCAGGCCAGTTTAGGTTCTGTGTGATACTCCTTGCAAGAATCCACCCCATTGCCGGTAATTAGGAGAGGATTAGGCCTGATTAACTAGAAATTGCCCCACCTAATTTTGCCACATTGACAGGTAATTAGAGAAAAACAACATCTTTAAAAGATAATTATGTAATTGGGGAGAAATATGCATCCCACTGCCACTAATTAGGGATATGAATAGGCCTAACTAACTAGTAACTCTGTAATTAGGGAGAAACCAATGATTAACAGCTAATTTGGTAGGAAAAACTTTTCATTAACGTAATTTGGGCAAGAAATCTTCTTCTTTAACAGGTAATTATGTAATTAGGGAGAAATATTCATCCCCTTGCCTTATAATTAGTTGATAATCTGCTTCACTAACACGTAATTATGGAGCAAAAACATACCTCATTTACAGGTAATTATGGAGGAATGTCCAGCACCTGATTGGCATATTCATTTGGGCTTTCTGAAGTCAGGATTTCTTCCCAAATTCGTTCGGCTTCCAGCTTTAACAAGACTATGAAAAGCAGTTCTGTACTGTTCACAGGAACAAGACTGCAAGGCTATGAATGGTCATTTCATATTGCTTACAAAACACAAGACTATCAAGATATCTCTTTGTCTTACTTACCAGAATAGGGCCACATGACTAACATTTGCCCACAAGTGAAAACTGCTGTTTAATATTGACCATGAAATGTGCAGTTTCATGTTACAAAAACTGGCCTACACATACTCACTACAGAAACTGCAAGACACAAAACACTGTAGTTTCGTACTGATCACCTATAAAGGAGTACAGAATTATAAATATTTTTCATAGTAATCATTTTGATGTTATCATCATTCCTGCTGTCAGGACCAGCTAGTACAAGTTAGGAAAAACTTCATGGGAAGTTTAATACTTTTAATTTAGATATTATACCTCAAAACTTGCCTTTAAAAAGCTATTGCCAATTTAAGATTCAGTATCTTTATATTTTTGGTCAGTGTTTAGGATACTCTAAACCTTGGCCTTTCATCACTATTTCAATGACTGCACACTTCTTTAGGCAAAAGCCTCGATCCAACTCTCTTTCTGGGCATAAAAATACCAAGCTGTGACTCTTTTTAGGTAAAACTACTCAACAAAACCCATTTAGGCAAAAAACTAGGCTAAACTGAGACTCTTGCTAAGCAAAAAAACTCTAAAAAACTCTCATTTTAGGCAAAAAATCTAGACTAAATTGTGACACTTTCTGAGCAAAAACCAAAGAACTAACACAAGGCAAAAAACACTTTCAACCACTAACTCTTTTTAGGTAAAAACCTATCTAAAACTGAGACACTTTCAATGCAAAAATTCCCCCCCAAAGATACACTTTTTAAAGAATCTCTCCTAAACAAACACCTTTTGTTTGCAAAAAAAACCTTTCCAGAATTGACACACTTTTTGGAAAAAATTATCGCACACTTACAGCCTTCCAAGCCAAATAACCCAAGGACTAACAGACTTCCTGGTCATAAAACTAACAGGATTAAAGACATTTCAACCCAGTGACTCATGAATCCTATAAATATATCGAAGACAGAAAAGCATCCTAAGCAAAAACTCCCAAACTAGATTTTTTAGCAGAAACAAACCACAAACTACCAAAAAATACCTAACTTTATAGGTATCTAACAGACCTTCTAAAACTGAACCAACAGACTTTCTAACCAAAGAAATTCCAATCTGACAGACTTTCTAAGCAAAGAAATTCCAAACCAGCAGACTTTCTAACCAAAGGAATTCCAAACCACCAGACTCTAACCAAAGAAATTCCAGACTACCAGACTTTCTAACCAAAGAAATTCCAGACCACCAGACTTTCTAACCAAAGAAATTCCAATCTGACAGACTTTCTAACCAAAGGAATTCCAAACCACCAGACTCTAACCAAAGATATTCCAGACCACCAGACTTTCTAACCAAAGAAATTCCAGACCACCAGACTTTCTAACCAAAGAAATTCCAGACCACCAGACTTTCTAACCAAAGAAATTCCAGACCACCAGACTTTCTAACCAAAGAAATTCCAGACCACCAGACTTTCTAACCAAAGGAATTCTAAACCACCAGACTTTCTAACCAAAGAAATTCCAGACCACCAGACTTTCTAACCAAAGAAATTCCAGACCACCAGACTTTCTAACCAAAGAAATTCCAGACCACCAGACTTTCTAACCAAAGAAATTCCAGACCACCAGACTTTCTAACCAAAGAAATTCCAGACCACCAGACTTTCTAACCAAAGAAATTCCAAACCACCAGACTTTCTAACCAAAGAAATTCCAGACCACCAGACTTTCTAACCAAAGAAATTCCAATCTGACAGACTTTCTAACCAAAGAAATTCCAGACCACCAGACTTTCTAACCAAAGAAATTTCAGACCACCAGACTTTCTAACCAAAGAAATTCCAGACCACCAGACTTTCTAACCAAAGAAATTCCAGACCACCAGACTTTCTAACCAAAGAAATTCCAGACCACCAGACTTTCTAACCAAAGAAATTCCAGACCACCAGACTTTCTAACCAAAGAAATTCCAGACCACCAGACTTTCTAACCAAAGAAATTCCAGACCACCAGACTTTCTAACCAAAGAAATTCCAGACCACCAGACTTTCTAACCAACGAAATTTCAGACCACCAGACTTTCTAACCAAAGAAATTCCAGACCACCAGACTTTCTAACCAAAGAAATTCCAGACCACCAGACTTTCTAACCAAAGAAATTCCAGACCACCAGACTTTCTAACCAAAGAAATTCCAGACCAGCAGACCTGCTGCCTCAAAAAAACAACCAAACAAGGAATAAAAAAAAATTTCTGGCAAAAATAGTAACTAAGAGACCTCCAGGTCACACATTAAGAGACTTCGTAGCCCCAAAAATAACAACAGCCTTTTTAGGCAAAAACTCAGACACATCTGGAAGCCAAAGCACCAAGACTAACACACACATCTAAAGGCAACACAAGTACAAATTAAAAGGCTACAAGATTTTAAAAGTATCTCAGTACATTGTAAATGAATATATACCCGACTTTTTCACCATCACTTCAGGGAGATTATCACAAATAAGTGCACTTTCCACACCCTAAACTAATGGACACCAACACATCTTGAATGCAAAAAAATATATGTAAAGCAAAGACTTTGAAAGGTAGAGTTACCATGAAGAATCAGACCTTCTCAGACTAAGTTTCCCAGATTAAGACTTTCTAAAAGTGGAAGCATCACACAATAACATCATTTCTAAGTGTCAGGAAAACTTCATCAATGTGAAATGCCACAAGAAACTTCAAAATAACAGTATACAAAAAGTGCCTTATATCCTGAAATTTGAAAGTACAGTACCACAGACTTAACAGTTAGACTTTCTAAAACTACACCTACCATCAGAAAACAAACTTTCTAAAAGAAAGTTTGAAAAGACCAAAGACTTCCTGAATCCCAATTGATCTTGGGCTATTTTTCTGAATCCTGGACTCGTTTCAAACACCATCAAACATCTCGTGTGCTATAAAATTTAATATCATGTAATCCAGATTCTACCATTGTGGATCCTACTGTCACTAAATGATTTCTAAAAACCAAACTACACCGTCACCAAGAAATTGCTAAGTAGCAAATACACTGTCACCTATACATTGGTGAGTTGTAAATCCACTGTCACCAGTTTTATAAATTGGTAAGTACCACATCCACTGTACCCACCTAACATTCAAATACCAATTCCCTTGTCAAGAAATAAAATAACATTTGAATACATACACCACCACCATAAACTAATATTGTCCATATTCTATACACCGCCATACAAGACCAAACAAAATCTAATCATGATGTACCATACCTTTAATAAGCAAGTCATTATTAGGCTTTCCAGTGGAACAACTCTTTTAACATTATCATACTACACAACTATTATTGTAAACTGACACTTCAAATTCCAAAGTACAGTGCTGTGTGGAGGGGCTTGAATAAAACACAAAGTACCACCATAGAAAATAAGATGTATTTAATCCCAAACTACAGATCTTCCGTACATTTCTTGACTGATATTGCTATTCAAAAATAGCAAACTTCCACCTTTACAATGATAAAACTCCATAGGAAACCTCTTTACATATCTGCTAAAATCTAGAGTGTTACATTATACATGAATTTAAAAACCAGGTAATGTTCTAATCTACACTGAATCTACTGGAATCTAGAAAGTCAGATTAAAAATCAATGTAAGAACCAGGATAATACAGTATTATAAATCTATGTAAGAACCAGAATAAGTTCTAATCTACATCAAGTCTACTGAAATCTAGAAAGTTATAAATCAATTTAGAAACCAGGATAAGTTCTAATCTACATCATGACCAGTGTCTTAAATCAAGTTACCCAAGCTCAAACTATATGAACTACAAAATCTGTTGATATTCTAGTGACTTCTACAGTTACCCTGACCCAGTAAGACCTGCCAAGACCAATTAGGAGCACTGAAAAAGCTGTAAAAGTTATAAATCTAAATACCGACAAAGCAATGAAATCAGATCATACGATGGAATAAAAAGTAAGACCGATACACCTGAATTCAGATGTCAGCAGAAAGGAAGAATGAATTTGCTCCTATCTTGAACATTTGGAGGTCAGAAGATTTAGCAACTGCACTAAGCAAACTAGTCCATATTCAGTTGTATCCAAAACAAAACACTTGGAAAATTAAGTACCGTAGTCTTAAACCTGATACTAGAAAATGACAAACTGTTTGCAGCAGTGGCCAGCCTATCGCTGCGAGCAAAAACAGCTACATCAGTTAACGAAGAATGCAGAGGATGTTTGGCGTTGTCATACGTTTCATACAACAAACTAATGAATTCACTGTATGTCTATGCCACAAGTCAACATTAAGAATGAGCAAAATAAACTTTACTGATGACAACTCTATCCAAGAATTTGAGATAAGTCAGTATTTGAAGACCACACTCGTAAACAGTACACCAAACCACCATTATTTAAGCACCTCACATCAGAGACATAATTCTCCAATTTAATGAGCCAACACAAAGCTCAGTCAACCTATACATCACTTTCTTGGTCAACAAACTGTATGAGGAAACCTGTGAAAATCTGACATCAATTAACGATCACATCAACAAACCGAGGGTTTTAGTAACTTCCGTAAGGAAATGGCAACTAGCTTCTCCATAGCATCTGATTCATCTACATCTTACCAAGGTTTTAAAAGAATATTTTCCTATCAATGAACCCTTCCAACAGAAATGTAACCTAAAAATGAGAACAGTTTCCTCATCCCATTAAATGATGGGCAAAACATTTGTTCTACATTCATCATTTGCATTCAGAAAAGTCTAGATACTACCTCACACTGCCTCTAAATCAAAGAATGCTTTTTGGCAAGGTATTTGGTGATGTAGTACAATAACCTTTACAATATATCAAAGGCCATATTCTGTCTTATTGCCTTGTTAGAAACTTGTCAAATGAATCTGTTTGTTAATTTTCGACCAAAGATTTACATATTTCAATCAAAGTTCCTCCACGTTTAATACTCAAACTCTCTAATTGTTGTCTAATTACTAACGATGTGACGAACACTTGCAAGTTTCCCACACTTATTCTAAACATGATTGTTGTGGTGTTTTATCCCTCCTTTATTTCAAGTACACGAATGAATGTTGGCCCAAGATGCAAGACGTTTGAGCCCCAAGCTGGTACCCCCTTTCGAAAAGACAGCAAGTGTCTGAAATATAATTAAAGGTTTTGTCTGTTCGACCATCCGGATGACTTTTAGCTCTCTCTACTTTACACTTCTCAACCTAAATTTTAAACTTATTCTTTATAAGACATCTGGCAGGACATAAATAATATTCAAAGCTTTAAAGTAATCTTGCGAAACTCTTCTATGTAAACTAGTAGAAAAAAAAAACAGCAAAAATGACAGACTCTAATCTCAGTGAATGATGCCTTGCAAGCTAAAATTTTCCGTACTACACCATCAAGTTTACTTATAATTCTCCAGGAAACAGTATTTGATCAAACGGAATCTCATAACTGCCTTATAAGTAAAATGTGACAACTCATGATAAAAATTTACAAATGAGAATTTTTCTTAGAATTAAGTCAATTTTACACTTACATATTTCTGACAACTGAAATAACCCTATCAAGAAATATTTAAGAGTCAATTTTTAAACAGCTCCAAGGAAAGAATTGTCAGATACAATTGTCAGTACAATGGTCAACACCTTCAAAAATACATTCGCCATAACCACGTCTTGCTCGATTGTGCCTTTTCTTGTACAAGATCAAATACACTCAACTTCTCTAACAAGACGAGAGAGAATCCTGCACAAATTCTCAAACAAAAACCAAAAACATTGAGTTGTAGATTTTCTCACCTACTCACATACTTTTTTTTGGGCAACTGTACATCATATGAAACCAAATTCTTGCTTTAAAAATCTACATGTTTGCTACACCATATCATGAGGGCAATACATGCCAAGCAAACATTTGTTTCAAACAACAGTTGAACATAAGCCTAAGGCTCGTCTCGGTGGTAACCGTTACCACAACCTCCGTTGGACTCCCTGTCCGAACATTTTGTTAAACATTTTAAATTCTAAACATTCTTCCACAGGTTCATAGAACATTTTAAACACATCTTGAAAAATACAAGGATAAGACTGTTCCCATCTCAGCCAAATCAGCCAATGTCAGCTTAGAAAAAAAATCAGCTCTTCTGAGTCTGTTTCAGTGGCTGACAACTGACTGAGTTGACCTCATATTACCTCTGGCTGAGGACATATTACTCCCTCCTGGAGGCATTGCAGTGCTGACTCCAAGGAGTCCTTTATTTTAAAAAGTCTTTTGTTTTACAAAATGTGTAAA
The DNA here is from genome assembly GCA_039081455.1 of Macrobrachium rosenbergii. Classification (NCBI taxonomy): domain Eukaryota; kingdom Metazoa; phylum Arthropoda; class Malacostraca; order Decapoda; family Palaemonidae; genus Macrobrachium; species Macrobrachium rosenbergii. The sequence goes on from JANJGK010000034.1 coordinate 9,051, forward strand.
TACACAAGGACTTCTGTACTTCAACTTACATCAATTAGTAATGAGCAAGAATTCATTTCCTTTAAACTGTTCAGGTTTAGAGAAGAATGTTTACAGACACTGCTCTAGTTCTCAATAAAACATAAAAACATATAAAATGAACTTGTCACTTAAATCACATTACACAACTCTAACAAATATTTAAAATGAAAACTTTAGAATTCATTTGAAAACTGGGCAAAAAAAGGCAAATATCTTTACATTGAAAGATTCAACTCAATTTCATACCAAAACCCATGAATTGATTCATACCTTAAACCATTTTACAAAACTCTATTAGTTATTTAAAACGAAGACTTTAGAATTCATTTGAAAACTGGGTGACAAAGGCAAATATCTTTACATTGAAAGATTCAACTTAATTTCATACCCTAACAATCTCAGGTCCACACATGAAAGAGTTTACGATAAGAATTTAAGCGTGAGGGTTTGAAGACTGAGGTACTTCATCCCTGTGCCTGGGAGAAATAGAGAAAGCACCCTGAAAGTACATAAGTGTGTGTGTCCAGTCAAGCAAAGCATGTCAAATGTTCAAGATCCCTCCAGTAGAGAATATGACATACAAGAAAGCTTCAACAAAGTATGTAAAGTGAAATGATGGTTCAGATAACTATGTAAAGATTCTGGCAAAGCACAGAATATGCGGGACTGCTGTAAGAAAGACAGAGAGAGAGAGAGAGAGAGAGAGAATGTGGGCTATATAACAGTATGAAACCTGGAAGATTTCAGCTGACAAGTATTCAAGTGATCAAAAACTGCTCTTACAGCACAAGAATCTAAAATTCTGGAGGTTTCCAAGTTGAGCTGTAAAACTGCCAAGTGTTTCTATGTAACAGCTTTAACAGGAGACTGCAAAAATGCCCTTGAAAGGGTAGCGTGTAATTTCAAGGTCACATGAAGGGAAGTCTGGTGAGAATGGAAAGCTGAGAGATAAAAGATGGACAATGTCTACATTACATCACCTTAAAAAGATATCTCATTTCTACTGATGGGGTGCTATTGCTGATAATATTATACAGGAATATTGCTACCCAGATATCTGAAAATGTTGGCCTATAGGGAAAATTTATATAGATATGAGTTTCCAAGCTCAGTTTATCAAACCTTGATTGCAATGTCCAAACAGTATACCATAACTAAGGATATGATGGATATTGTTACAATTCTCTTGGTTTTTGGTGCCACTAGAGTTTTTTCAATAGTTTTAAACTTTGCTCTGCTGTGGTAAGAAATAACAAAGACACAAAATTACCTTTTGTAGCTAAATGAAGTCAATACCTGATGACAGCTGAGCTCAAAGTTGAAATTCAGAAGTCCTTGTACAAATCAATACATACATTTTTTGGTATTACAATAATTTCCCCATTATTCAGATTTTAGTTGAAGTTTAACAATAACAGTCAAATGAATCTTGGTTTCATCAAATTACTGAACTTCAATGGGAATTATACAAAACGTAAAAAAAAATTTAAAAAATACCTTAACCTACAGAAAATCTCCATATATCAAGACACTGTTACACTGGGAAGTCTGCAATTTAGAAAAATCAATACCTAAGAAATAACAACCGAATTTCTCAAACAATTCAAATTAACAAAGTCACATTCACATATGTCTTGTTAAAATGTAACTAGAAACATTGTCAAAAATTATTTAGTTCCTAAGCTGAGACAGAACTCTTTTACGATTTCATTTCCAATTTTTGAAATTCCATTGTTGCCTGAAACGAACCATACTTTATATATACATAGAATCTACTGGTCACTTTTTACCAGATACTTATCTACGTAATCATAATAGCCACAATGCCTTCTTATATTCTTCACACTTTCCTTGGATGCACTTGTAACTACCAAGCATTAGATCTAAATGGAAGAATATGAAGTCATTCTGATGCCCACAGCATGAGTTGGACCTGCATTTGGAGTATCAGAACGAGGACACGTTACCTACCTGACAACTGCGGTCAAGTGGATAACATGACGTCATTCTGATACTCTGGATGAGGGTTCAAATCCTGTTACAGACGTCAGAATCAAGTCACATTCTTCCATTTCAATCTAAGGCTTGGTAGTGACAAGAGTATCCAAAATGTGCGAAGAAACTGAGAAGCTAAGATTGTGGTTATTATTATTATTACATGCTTCCTAAGGCTCCTTGTTTACATGGCTCTACAGTGAATTATTCTTAAGGGCAAGTGTACCTATAACAAAAAAAAAACCCTCCCTCACAATCATATATTTTTCCTTTACTTCCCTTGGTTTTATTTTTTCCAATGTGATGTTCAACTTCTTTAACCTAACCATACTACAATTTACACCTTTCGTGGAAAAGCAGTCCCTTTGTGAGAACCTTACAAGAGATATGGAAGACTTGCTCGTCTCAAAAATTTAAAAATGACAGTCAAATAAATAGCAACTATCCGATAGCTATGGAGTCCACCAGAATTTAGCTTTTATAGCAAAAGTCTGAAAAATCCTTAGTGCTCTGGTAAAGAAAACATTGGCGAGTTCTCAAGATGAACTGAATCATTCCAGAAAGTCTAAGTATCAATGTAACATTAAGATGAACAAACTCTGCCCATAACTGAGAATGCTCATTAATACATATACCACAAATACCTTTGTCAAACGGCAATTAAAAGAGCACTTATGAGTTTACTTATTCATATAGCTAAAAAGCCATTAGTGTATTAAGAATACCTAACTTCCTTTACATAAAAATTCTGAATTTGAGCTTGCTTACAGATTAATTTACCTAAAATATGTGTTGCAAAAAAAAAAAATAACCCCTAAAAGCAACAAATTCAATTCGAATGCCAAACTCCCCTTGAAAATAAATTTTTAATTTCAATTTACTTATTATTTGAGTTTACATATGTACATAAGAAGCCATTGTTAATAATACTTAACTTTCTTTAAATTAAAATCTGAATGAGAATTTACTTACAGATCCATTTACCTAAAATATGTTTTGTATAAAATCACATGACCCTAAAAGTAACAAATTTAATTTGAGTACCAAATCCCCTTTGAAAAAGCATTTTGAACTTCAATTTACTTATTGAATCTTGTGCCTACATTACCAAATTCCCTTAACAGTAACAAGATTTCAGTTTGGACCCTTCACATTCCAGCAGTGTCTTGAAATATGCAGAGATGCCGTGATTATAATAATGCCCCTGATAACATAACTCCTCATTACCTGCAGTAAACTTTGAATGAATTTATGTTGAAAATTTTAAACAATTTGTTTAATGTTTAACAAGGTGCATTTTATAATCGTGGCAAGCTTTGTACAAAATCACAGAGTATAATTTAATCACATGAAAATAATGACAAGTTCTCCATAAGCCACCAAATTCAAAATGTGGAAGCTGTAATATTCATCCTGTATGAAGCAAAGCCTGTGCATAACCTAGGTCTTAAAAGTTAAAAAGTACCAACGCTTACATAATACTACAATAAAGCAGGATCTTAGAGCTATCGAGGATTTAACTCTCAAAAACTCTGATATTCAGTAATTGAAACAATCTGTGGATTAAGGTTACAAAGTATTTTTGAGAGCTTTGCTTCCAAGTCCCTACTACGGCGGAGGCTAGTTTAACAAAATCTATGTGGCTTATTGAGAAAAAATATCAGGAATCATTTGTACTTTAGCTGAAAATATTACCTGTTCTCCAAAGGCAATACATCACAGGTTTGGTTCCACAAAACTGTTCTTAACTACAACGGCTTCCATGAAAATATTTCATAAAAGCAACTAGTTCTAACTAATGAACTATTTGCTACTGATAATGTCAGAACTTTGGGGAAACTAGTGAAAACAATAAGAATCACCTACTATTACTGCATTATTACACTAATACTATTCTTCTTGCGTTTTAATCAATTTTTATCTATTTATCTATTTAATATTTTTTTTAATAAGTGGGATCTCTTCTTTCTGTATTTCAATTTACTTCCTCTTACTTCTTCCTAATGAACACCATATTCCTTGGAAGCTTGAATTTCAAGTCAATGGCCCCTGTAATGGGCTTGTTCCATATGAATAGGGTTCATCTTCTGAATAATAATAATAATAAAAATAATGATATTGACAAAAATAATAATAATACCATATGAACTTCACACCCAGGCAAGTATGTACTGAACAACGACCTACTGGATACTGCAAATGAAATCTAAGTGCTACATGAATTTCTAGAAAGCAATCAACTACCTGACAAGTAATATCAATCTTATTTCATGAAGAACAATTATCCTTAGACATACTAAGCTTACTGATACAAAATTGTCTATGCTTCTACAACTACCTAATATCTTATCTTACGCTGATAAATTTATTTCTAATGCTATGTACCTGATATTAAACTAAGGAGAATTACAGGTGAACAACTGTCCTCAGGATCAAAAATGAAAGAATAAGAGGAACTGCTAAAGTGGCAGAACTATCAAAGAAGACTGCAGTGGCATGGCCATGTGGTGAGAAGGGACGAGACATATGTAGGGCAGAGAGTGATGCAGATGGAGGTGCCTGGTGGGAGGGCACGAGGAAGACCGAAGAAGCTAAGAAGGTGGATGGATGTAGTCGGAGAAGACCTGAGAGACAAACAACTTAAGGAGGACGATGTGTCTGACCGAGTCAGGTGGAGGAAAGCTGTCAGAAACATCGACCCTACACAAAAGTCGGAAACGATGCAGAGAGAAGAAGAAGAAGAAGAACTATGTACCATAAAATGTACTAAGCTACCTGAAAGCTTATATTTGACACAGCTAAAGAATTCAAGAGAAAACTATGCATCCTGAAACTAACTGAGCTCTTTGATTTCTAATGTTTAACAGTTATGAATCTTGTGTAAAAAAAAAGGATGTATCCTGAAGCATCGAGCTATTTGTAACCGACTGCAAATTCATATTAGACTCGGGTAAAAATAAAATTATGCATCTTGAAATGCACTGAATTGCTTTCAGCTGATATAAATACTGATAAATTACCATTAATGTATAAATCCCCAAAAATATCGAGCTAACTGATAGCCAATTTCAAACTGGTAAGAAATTACAAAACTATTTGAAATACACTATAGTACTGGACATATTGAACTCACGAACCTTATCTAAATACGCCTACGTATCCTTTAGTAAACTGTGGTGCCACACAGCTATTGTTAAACTATCCAGAAAATGAAGTTAAGAATATATATCATGGAACACTGCTTTCTAGCTGGCAAAGAAATTCAAGTGCAAATAAAATACTGTACTTATTTTCAAATACACACAACTGAAAGCTGATATTAAAATAAACTATGCACTCTAAAACATACTGAGTTGTGTTTTAACTGAAATTAAACTTACAATTAGTCTACGTAAATGGTTAATAGGTAATATTAAGCCATGTGAGTTTCAGGTACCTGAATAATACTGAGCTGCTGGTTGGCTAAAATTAAATTGGGAAGAAATGAATGTGGAAATTACATATCCTGAAATACTGAACCAGCAGCAGGTTTAAATAAATCATACGTCCTGAACATAGACTCATACAATTCCTAATTGAAAATTACAAGCATCAAAGGTTGATTCAGGTCACTAACATATGCCCATGATAGTGTTTCAATTGTAGTTTTTCCTGTGTTGTTCTTCTACAGTGGAGATGCGGAATGCCAAGGTACAATTTGTGTGTTCAAACTTGTCCATTTTATGCTTGTAGATTGCAATTCCTCTCCTGAAAACATGAGGAAGAAGTTAATGACACCACGACTTGTGACACTGAAATCTTTAGGGTTACAGGGTCGTAGGATAAAAGATAAGAGGGGCACAGGTGGGAAACAAGTCTTTAAATAAGTAACCGAACATTGCATTGCAACGCAAATTTCATTAAGAAAAGTGAAAGGCTTCTTACTGTAAATTTCAATTAGCAAGGTAAAATAAATAGTTCTGTATCATAATTAAATATCATCATTACTATTTGGTCTTGGCTATAACATCTGTAAAAGAACATTGCAACATTCTAATGTAGTCTGGTAAAAGATTTTAGCACTAACATTGTCCCCATCTCTTTGACTTGTCTCATATCCTACAAGTACTCTAAGATCTGAGGCACTGACTGTCAATAAACTTCAATACCTCTTCTTTAATTCACAATTTCCATCAAATACGTACAATTATTTTTAATTTCTGCAAAAACAAAATCTCTAAATCCATAACTTGGGCTCCATCTGAACAATTCTCCTTGTCCCACCAAAATGATACACGTCCCCAGACACCTTATGTATGTGAATTAAAATCGTACCTTTGTTAAAACACTACACAACATCTCATGATTATTTTCTTGCAATGTCTGTCCAGTAGGGTTTATGAAAATGTACCACACTCCTGTTTACGTAACTGTACCGTTGCTATTTTCTTCAAGTGCTGTCAAAACAGTCCAATCGTTACTTGCCAAGTGCCTTGCCAAACTGCAGATTCACCTGGAAGAACAAAAAACAATTGAAACATGGAAAATTGAGGTTGCTTTGCTTGTGCCTTAAAGGAAGGGCATGATTATCTGCAATCAAGCTTCAAGCATCCTATACACAAGTCTTGTACTAAGAGGGGATAAATGGGGTCACTCAGTGTAGGAATGATTAATGTTTTACCAAGGACAACTTACTGAAATGCATTTCAATCTAACGGGAAATGTTAAAAGCAATAAAAAAAATTATTCTACATCGCAAATTCCACAAAAACTGACAGTAGCCTCTTAGTGCAACTGAATAATCATTATTAAAAGTGTATCTCAGTGGTTAGCTATCTCTCCTCTCTAGCTAGAGAGCAGAACTCAGTCCAACAGTTCTTTCAAGTGCCAAATTAAAAACACTTCAACTTTATAAACTGGAACTGAAACATAAAATTTAAGCCAAAGACCAAGCACTGGAACCTATGAAATCATTCAGCACTGAAAAAACTGTTGAAACAAATGTTTGATGGAAGAAAGAGAATTTGAACAGAGGTATAATATAAGGAAGGGGGTTGCAGCTAGGGGGCAAAGGGACGCTGCACATGACCTTAGGTAATACCTGCAGTGTACTGCACGATGTGTGCTGACAGCACTAACCCCCAATGAGGATTCAACTTCATAAAGACCTAGTTTAGAATGTTTCAAAACTTGCTAATAAATTTACTGAACACATGTTTTCAGGACCCAAAACTGTATGGACTAGCATGTATACTACTGAGAATATGTCAGAGATAATTAAAAATATAAAAATGTCTTCCACACAAGACCCAAGAGCTACAGTTTCATTATTATACAACCAGTCATTTTAAACACATGCAAATGGCTGTAATGACATGTTTCAGAATTTCCCTAAGTATGGTAACACCTCAACTCAACAGATGCTATGGGGTCTGGCTTTCTGATAGTAACAGATCCTATACCACAGCCTGCGCTTAATATTTTCTAGAAATCTTACAACTAAGAGTAATTCAACCGAGTTTCTAACCTACACTAACCTAACCTAACCTATACAGTACGTTACACTTAACATTCAGTTTGAGAGATTTATCTAAAAATGAATCACAACTAAAATGGGAGTACACCAAATGTAAACAGCAAATAATGTAGCTCGTAATTACAAAAGTCCTTTAAGTTGAGGGTTACTACACAAACAACATAATCTCTACAATTATGGCTTTTGCTGAAACTGGGACTCAGATTCTTATCTCAATTCTGGAAAGCAAATTCGGCCAGGTATCTATTCCAAACCTCCTGCTGGAATACATCAAGATTACCAGCTCTGTAGCTAACTGAAATCGCCCTACACAACTGGGTTTATTGCATTTAAATTTGCTAGTACATTTGGTATGTAATTTACATTCACAACGACAAGACAATTCAAGGAAAATGGAATTTTAAAATGCAAAAAAGCCCTGGCTCCCTCAGTCTGAGCAAATGCATGAATCTGAATAACAAAAGTTAGATTTAGGTAGTTCCCTCCGATGTATATAACCCACAAAAAGGGTTTAAGAGTCTGGAGGAATTGGGGCTATATGGCACTATTACTCTGACAGAATTTAGACCAAAGGCCAAGCCCTGAGACCTGTGAGGTTGGTCACTCGGTGCTGAAATGGAAAGTGAAGGTGTAAAAGGAGGCAAACCTCACAGCAGTTGCTCCATGAAACAATAATGAGGAAAGGGAGGAAAGTTAGATGGAAGAAAGAGAATATGAACGGAGGTACAGTAAAACGTAAGAAAGTAGATGCAGCTAGTGGCTGAAGAGACGCTGCAAATAACCTTATTCACTACCTACAGTGCACAGCATGAGGTGCACTGACTGCACTTACCAACCACAGGGCTTGGGATGCCTGCAAATGATTATTCATGAAGTCCTAACAATGCTTATAAGGGCTGATTTATTATGACTTTAAAGTTCACTTCAAATGCAATTTTCCTGAAAAATAACAATTTAGGAATTCACAAACTTAGTTGCTAGACTGCAGACTGTACAGTATGTCTATTAAATATTTAATGCTTACTTCTTTTATATCTCACAAGAAAGTCTTCAATCCCTGAGGAGACTTACCTGTAGTTTCAGCTCAGTGAGATTCATGTCCCTGTCTAAGAGGTTTCTTCATTTGCTGTTCATTCCTTCATCTGAAATAAAGTGGAGTCCTTTAGTACTGATTACAGAAGAGCAGAGACATTTCGAATGTTTTCACAAAACATTCTTTTCTGAGCTCGTCCCTGTGTCACCCGGTGAAATTCCTTACTAGCATGAATTTCTAGGTATAAATATTGCTAAATATACCAGAGAGAAAAGCTATCAGGAATGCTGGGGTTACTAACCCCAGATTGAGCATCTATAATGAAAATAGATGTCGGTATGGGCAAGGGTGAGTGAAGTTATCACTGCCACAGAACCACACTCTAAAGACATCCCAATGACAGAACCCCCGGAAGAGCGGAGAGCCGACCCAGCTCCCTCACTCACCCGCCCGCCCGACGGCGACCCCAGCGCCATCTGAACTCATTCCATTCTAGCACATGATCTCTGCTGTTGGTAGATCTTTTGCTTGTGTTTTTCCAGCAATTTCTGCTTTATTTCGTCATGGCATCGAGCAGCTTTATTGTCTCCAAGTTAAGTACCATCTTCTTGTGGGGTTTTATGATTAGTTTGGCTGTTTAAGCCTGTATTTATAAATTATACGTGGTTTTTGTTCGGGTGCTGCAGCGTCCCTCTTGTCAGCCATGTCGACCTCGAGGTACACCCATTCAGCTTGTTCTGTTTGGGTTTCTCTCGGTCGTTTACACTAATTATCTTTATATTCCCCGTCATGGGATCATCCTGGTGGCGTTTTCTTAGGGTGTGTCTTTGGGTCTCCTTTAATTTTAATTTTTGTGAGTCTCCTCTCATTGGGGTTCTTGCTATTGTTTGGGGTATCCGAAGATTCCACTCATTTGCTTTTCTCCCCAGGATGTCTCCCTTTTTGAACAGTACGAAAAATTTTTTCCTGTATGTGCTTGATGACGCGAAATTATATTATTATTATATCCGAGCGTGGCGTCAGGTACGGCCTGTTGGCTGTTTACATTCTGTCGCCTAGTTCGGTTAGGCTATACGCCTAGCACAAGCTTATACATTTTTATATTATTGGATGGTTATTTATTTGTCTTTAGGCTAACATGTAAATATCATTTAGCGGGGTTGCTAGCCTAGTCCTATCACTAGTTGGTGGGTTAGGCTACCTCCTTTTTTAGCTGCTTTACCTAACCTCCTGCTCTCCCGGGTCTCGCTTGAGAGGGTAGGAGGGAGGGGGGATAGTCAGGTCGAGGGAGTTTCTGTTGTTGTTCCATCCGTCTACCGCTTGGTTGGGTTGCTGAAGTTTCGAGACCCCAGTTTCCCCCCCCCTCTAGCACTAGTGGAGAAGGAGGATTTTATCCTGGAGAGTCTCCTTCACACTTTCCACAACCCTTTCCCTTACTTTAGTCGGTTACGGTTGGCCTTCGACACAGGAATTTCTCTCCCTGCTTTTTCCTCTCCCTTCCCTTCTCTCCTCCTGGTTATTTAGGCTATGCCTTCTAGGAGGGTGAGAGCGTGGTGTGGTTTGGTTTAGGGCAGTTCCTTTTCCTTCCCCTGTACTTGTGGTGGGTCATGAGTCTCCCTGTACTTAGGTACCCTCTGGATACCTTCTACCTCGCGGGGTTACAGTTGAGCGGAGGGTACAGTCCCCCAAGTCTCCTGTCTTAATATTTCTCTTGACCCTCTCCTTCAAGTACTGTTCTTTCCTTCCTTTTTCCCCCGCTTCCCCCCTCCCTCCCCTGTATGAGGTTCAAGTTGTTTGTCATCTCCTTGCGCGTGTGATGTCGGGCCTCCGATGGTCACTCCGAGGCAGACAGGCCTACCCTAGTAGAGGGGCACGCTCCCTCCTGGGGTCGGTTCTGTTGACATCACTTGGCTAGTGTCTCGTTGATTCACTCTCTCCGGATCGAGCGGATTTCCGACCACTCTCAGGGCTCACTCTCTCACTTCTCTCAGCTCCGCCATCCCCGGCCCTCCCGTTGCCTCTGCCCTACTATCGCTTCGGCGCTTTGAGTCATTTGGATAGGTTTGATTGGCTTTTCCACCTGACCATATTCTGATCAGCTGTGATGTACTGCCTCGCCTTTCTGCTATGCTCTAGCTTCGGAGGCTCGGGATCCCGGAGGGGTTTGCGCCGGAACCCGGGGGCTTATAATGTATTATTCCTTATGTGTTGTTAACCGAATATTTGTACCATCGCTTTATCTATCATACTAGATTATTCCGGCGGCCTCATGTATCCCGCCGCCGGATTCCAAAATTTTTTGATTAGTTTTGTAACACGAGTCCAGCGATCCTGTCTTTGGGTTCCGCCGTATTATCTCCGGTGTTCCTTGAGATAAGGTGTCTTGTCTGGCTCAGTATTTTCGTTCCGCCGGAGTATTCCGGCGGTACGGTACGAAATTCTTATACCTACTGTAGTTTAAGTTATCTTGAATTGGTAGGTTCATTTTCTATGGTTTTTTCACCCCTCCAGAGTGCTCTGGTAGTGCAGTATGAAATTACTTAGTACCTACTTTAGTTTAAGTTATCTTAGATTAGTAGGTTCATATACTGTTCACACTTACAGACTGTTCGTTGTGAGGAGCCCGGGTGCACTGCCATCTTGCACCAACCCTACGGGCACGTGGTTTGTCGTACCCACGCCGGCTGCGCGGTACGCCTGGACGACCTGATCGTGTGGCACCTGGATGGCTGTGAGGTTTGCTTCGCACTCTATGGGTGTATCCAGGACGAGTCGGTAAGCCGATTGTTTTTGTTCCGCCCCTTCGGGGGCTCTCACATATAATGTTATGGTAAAATTTTGGGTTTTATGATCTTACCATAATAGTTCGGTCTTTGATACTCACCCCCTTTTTTCAGGCCGATGAGTCCTCCCGCAAAGATGCCCTCGAGTCCCTCCGTGCCTGGGTGGCTGGGTTTGGTAGGAACGTTCCGTCGGGGAAACCTTATGTTCTCGATGAGAACCTACGGAACATCCTGTACCCCGGCGCCCGGATTGCTGCGGCTGTTCCAGCTGAAGTTGCCGCCCCCATCATTGAGCAAATCCGGGTAGAGACCCAGCCTCTCCAGGATGACCCGCTGTACGAGGAGGTGTCGGAGGACGTCGCTGCGCTAGATCTCGACCTGGAACCCATGACCACGGAACAGGACCAGGAGGTAGGTAGGGAGGTAAGTGAGGCAGTGGGGGCGGGCGCCCTGTTTGATTCCCCGTCATCATCCGTTTCTTCTTTTCAGGGCTTTCATAAATCTTCTCTCTTGAAGGACAGAGCCCAGTCTACTGTCCCCAAGTTGAAGAAGTCGTGGAAGGCGAAAGGCTATAAGTCTTCGTCTTCCCGCAAAGCATCCCCCTTTCCCCCGTCGAAGTCACAGGACGCTGGTCCGGTGGCCTCCGGGGGCAGACCAAGTACCTCGGGCAGAGGTGCGAGTAAGAGAGCAGCCAAGCCTAGCCCTCCTCGCCAGCCTGCCTTTGACCCTGAGGCGTTTGCGGGGATGCTGCTCGAGAGGTTCTCTACAGAGGTAGAGGCGAAGCTGAGCAAGCTCACGGAGAGGCTTCAGAGCCAGGAGACTATGCTCTCCGATATCGTGCGTTCCGGGGGGGCTGCGGTGCACTATCCCATCCCGGACGCCTCCGCCCTCCCTCCATTTGACAAAGGGAACCTGTGGCGTTTAGCCCTTCATGCTCCCAGGCATGAAGACACTTTAACGATTGAAGGTCTAGGCACTCGTAGACTGGAGGAACAGGAATTCTTCCCTCCAGATCTTCTGCCTCCCTATCCAGGCTTCGCTAGGCTGACAGAAGAAGCCTGGGTATGCTCTGATAAGGTCCCTAAGGAGACAGTGATCTTCCCTAGGGACCAGGTGCAATCAGCTCTGATGCGCACCTTTACAGAGTGGCAAGCGGAGAACACCAAGTTGACCCCCTTCAAGGGCAACTTCACCATGTTCTCCCTTGGGGATAAGCTCCCCACCCCCTGCTTGACTAAGGTTGCACTCGCAACGGCTCAGGCATGTGCTGAGGGCAAGCCTTTGCCTCAGCTCAGAGAGACGGACCCCACGTCTCTAATCTTCCCCGGGGGTGACGACTTTTGGAAGGATGCTCCGTCCACGTTTACGACTGGTAAACTGGACGCAGATTGCGCATCCAACCAGTTCAGTGACCAGCTTCCCAAACTGATGGAAGCTCTCCTGAAGGCTGAGTTCGAGGCACGGTGTCGCTTGAGCCGGTCTCTGAACTCGCTGTGCCTAGCGGAGGCAACCGCCGTCACGTTTTCCGAGGAGCCACTGTTCCAGGTCTTGACGAAATCCTTGTTAGCAGGGCTTCAGTCGGACCTATATGACTTCATGGTGGCGCGGCTGAATTGTCGCAAATTCATCTCGCCGACGCTACCATTCGACATGAGCCCAACAAGCTCATGAAGAGTTCCTTCTGGGGAGCCAATCTGTTCCCGGAAGAAGAAGTCACCAGTGTCCTGGTTGAGGTAACCAGGGCTAACCAAAGTCTGCGCTCCCGGTGGGGTATTCCGGCCTTTAAACGAAAAACCCCAGAGTCCGGCGGCTCCCAGTATAGACCGGGAAAAAGGTACAGGAGGCACAGAAGAAAGCAACATCAGTCTGTTGTCCAGGCGGTACCTGTCTCGGCGGTGAGCCAACCCTCCACCTCCAAGGCTCAACCTCAACAGTTTGTGCTGATTCAGCCAGCTCAACACTCCCTTGCCACTCCTTCTTATGTGTCGTCTCCGGCATATAACCCTTCTTATGAAGGTCATGGGGCCTTTCATGGCCTTAACAGGAGTGCAAGGGGGGGTAGAGTCAGAGCCTTCTATAGAGGCAAGGCTGCCCTACGGTCCCTCTCCCGGGAAAGAGGAGGCCGCGGTAGAGGTAATAAACCCGCTTCCTCCCAGTGAGACCAGCCAGGTAGGCGGAAGACTTTTCTGGTTCAGAGACCAGTGGTCTTTCAGTCCATGGGCACACAGCATAGTGTCCAAAGGTTTGGGTTGGAGCTGGATCAAGGGTCCTCCTCCCTTGACCAGGTTTCATCAACCCTCCTCCAAAGCTCTACAAGACTTTGTGACGGAACTGCTCAGGAAGAGAGCAATAAAGAAAGTGAGACACCTCAGATTCCAAGGCAGGCTGTTTTCTGTTCCCAAAAAAGACTCCAGTCAACAAAGAGTAATTCTGGACCTATCGCGTCTAAATCTTTACATACAATGCGACAAATTTCGCATGCTTACAGTTGCGCAGGTACGGACTCTACTTCCGCATGGAACCGTCACCACCTCTATCGATCTTTCAGACGCATACTATCACGTCCCGATTGCGCGGAACTTCTCTCCCTTCCTGGGTTTCAGACTGGGGAAACAGTCCTACTCCTTCAGGGTCATGCCTTTCGGGCTCAACATAGCGCCCAGAATATTCACGAAACTGGCAGAAACAGTAGTTCAGCAGTTGCGATCCCGGGGGATATCGTTAGCGGCATACCTGGACGATTGGATAATTTGGGCTTCAACCGTCGAGGAGTGCCGGAGAGCTACGGCCATGGTGATCGAGTTCCAAGAACCCTTAGGCTTCCAATTGAACAGGGAGAAGTCCCGCCTAACTCTGGAAGCTCGGTTTCAGTGGCTGGGTATCCAGTGGGACCTAACCTCATACAGGCTATCTCTTCCGCTGGCCAAGCGGAAGGAAATAGCCACAGCTACCGGAAAGTTTCTGAATTACAGGAAAGCCTCCCGCCGGACACAAGAAAGAATTTTGGGTTCTCTTCAGTTCGCCTCTGTAACAGACCTGCTCCTAAAAGCGAGATTGAAAGACATAAACAGAGTGTGGCGGAGACGAGCCAATGTCAGACTCAGGGACAGGGTCTCATCAATTCCGCAAATCTTAAGGAAAAGACTCCGCCCATGGTCCACAGTCAGTCCCTCTTCAGTTTCCCCCTCCAGCTCTGGTAATCCACACAAACGCTTCGTTAAGCAGCTGGGGAGGATACTCACCAAAACAAAAGGTACAAGGGATATGGTCTACCATGTTTCAACAGTTCCATATAAACACTTTGGAAGCAATGGCAGTGTTTCTAACCGTGAAAAAACTTTGTCCCGCCAACCAGATCCACATCAGGCTGGTGTTGGACAGTGCCGTAGTAGTACATTGCATAAACAGGGGCGGGTCCAAATCGAGTCGGATAAACCAGGTGATGTTAGCCATCTTCTCCCTGGCGGACAAACACAACTGGCATTTGTCAGCTACCCATCTGGCGGGAGTGCAGAACGTAGTGGCAGATTCTCTGTCCAGGTCGACTCCGCTGGAGTCGGAATGATCCCTAGACAAGGACTCCTTCAACTGGATCTGCCATCGTGTTCCGGGACTTCAGGTAGACCTGTTTGCCACGGAGAGCAATCACAAACTCCCTTGTTATGTGGCTCCCAATCTAGATCATCAAGCTTACGCCACAGATGCAATGTCCATATATTGGAACAGTTGGGAGAGAATCTATCTGTTCCCCCCAATAAACATGCTGATGAAAGTCTTACACAAGCTCAGGTCATTCAAGGGTCAAGTAGCCCTAGTAGCCCCCAATTGGCCGAAGAGCAACTGGTGTCGTCAGATACCCAGACCCAGGCTGACTCAGATAGTACAAACGAAGCCTGTGTCAGCTTCCTCAAAAATTCTGAATGCCCTGGCTTTATGGACTTTATGAAGTTTATTGACCCTGTTAATACTCTGTTTATTGAATCCAATAAGAGAGATTCTACTCTCAGACAGTATGACTCAGCAGTCAAAAAATTGGCATCTTTTCTGAAGGCATCTGAAGCTCAAACTATGACCACTAATTTAGCAATAACCTTCTTTAGATCATTGTTTGAAAAAGGCCTAGCCCCGGCCACTATTACTACAGCAAAATCAGCTTTGAGAAAGGCTTTGAGAAAGGTGTTTTTGCATGGCTTCAAGACTGACCTAACTGACTCATATTTTTCTTCCATCCCTAGAGCATGTGCTCGTTTAAGGCCGGTAACACGCCCACATTCGGTTACCTGGTTCCTTAACGACGTTCTGAAATTAGCCTCAGATATCAATAATGCCCAATGCTCTTATCTAGATCTGTTAAGGAAGACTTTATTCCTGATTAGTTTAGCTTCAGGTGCCAGAATCTCAGAACTGTCTGCTCTCTCCAGAGGTGTCGATCACATAGATTTCCTCCCGTCAGGAGTTCTGCTTTCCCCAGATCATAGATTCCTAGCGAAAAACGAAGACCCTCAAGACAGGTGGTCCCCTTGGAAGGTGGTTCCTCTTCCACAAGACCTGTCTTTGTGCCCAGTCGCTACCTTGAGGGCTTACTTGCAAAGAACTTCTCAGTGTTTGTCTGGTCCTCTTTTTATCAGGGAAAAAGGTGGAACACTTTCTTTAAAAGCTATAAGACAGCAAATCCTATACTTCATTAAACAAGCTAACCGGGATTCAGTTCCCAAGTTCATGATATCCGAGCAGTAGCTACCTCTACCAATTATTTTCATAATATGGATTTTGCTGAATTGACAAAATACACAGGATGGGAATCTCCATTAGTGTTTAAACGCCACTACTTGAAAACACTTGAAGCTCTGAAATTTCCTACGGTGGCTGTCGGGAGTGTCATCCCCCCACCTTAAAATTATCCTTTACCTTATCCTTTCCCCCCGCCCCCCACCTGCCTCATTTATTTGCCCTACCAGTTTCCCTGGGCCAATCATACCTCACTGCCTGGCTCCTCAATTTAGATGATACTTGAAATTGTTGGCCTTTATATGATGTTTATTGTGATTATGTTTTTGATGTGTGCTATTTTGTAGGTTTAAGTCTTGAGGTACTTCTGTAATTTTGTATTCCTTATTTTTGTACCTCCTCTCATGTTTTTTGCCATACTTTATATTTTCATGTCAAATTGTATGTTTACATAAGCTTAGCCTAACTATTATTCTAATTTCCTCTGTTGTGATGTCCTGAATTACTCATGAGAAATAATTAAACTTATTTTCTTATAGTACGCGTTTTTATGCATGATTACCTTAGATAATTGTTTTCTTACATCTTCACAGTCTTGGTATGATTCTCTGTTACGATTTCACCGGGTGACACAGGGACGAGCTCAGAAAAGGGATTTTGACAAAGGAAAAATCTATTTCTGAGGGAGGCCCTGTGTCACCCGGTGACCCTCCCAGGTCCTAGCTTTCCCCCCCTGCACGGGCATACCAAGCCTGGGGATGCTGCTAGCCTGGGATGAGTTCAGATGGCGCTGGGGTCGCCGTCGGGCGGGCAGATGAGTGAGGGAGCTGGGTCGGCTCTCCGCTCTTCCGGGGGTTTTGTCATTGGGATGTCTTCAGAGTGTGGTTCTGTGGCAGTGATAACTTCACTCACCCTTGCCCATACCAACATCTATTTTCATTATAGATGCTCGATCTGGGGGTAGTAACCCCAGCATTCCTGATAGCTTTTTTCTCTGGTATATTTAGCAATATTTATACCTAGAAATTCGTGCTAGTAAGGAATTTCACCGGGTGACACAGGGCCTCCCTCAGAAATAGATTTTTCCTTTGTCAAAATCCCTTAATATTTCGGTGTTACAAACGTCATACAACTCAGATCTCGAACATCTGATCTCGGATGTAGAGCATTTTTGGATGTTTAAAACTCTTGTAATATATAAGAACCAAGAGCTACAGTTTCAAATAATACACAGCCAGTAATTTGAGACAGACTCAAATAGCAGTAATGAAGATGTCTCAAAGTTTCTCGAGGAGTACCCCAACTTAATAGACTCTGTGGAGTCTGGCTTTCTGGTAAGTAACAAAGCCTGTTAGGGCATTCATAGTCTTTTTGTGTACAAATAATTTCGTAGTTAAGTAAATACCTAATTGTGTCAGAATAAAACTGAGAATGATACAAGGAGTTTTTACTATCAACTTTAAACTTAACAAACTTTGGAACAATATCATTGATTGAACAATATTGCAGGAGCTGAAGGTCCAGACTTACTTTTTCTTTCTCCATACAAAACAAATTAAGTCTGGACCCTGAGTTCCTGCAATACTGTTCAATCAATGATATTATTCCAAATTTTGTTAAGTTGAAAGTTTATAAAAACTCCTTATATCATTCTCAGTTTTATTCTGAAAGAATGAGGTATTTACTTAACTACGAAATTATTTGTAGCCTACACAAAAAGACTGTGAACGCCTCAAGTTACAAAGACCCATTATAACCTGTACTTGACTACTTTCTAGATATCTCAGAGCTAACAGCAATTGCACACAGTTCCTGACTTCAACTAACCTGTACCTGACACTTGAAGAAGCTTTTTACTAAACTTCAAGAACACGCAAATGGAATATATAAGAATGGAATAGTTAGGACCAAAGGCCAAGCACTGGGACCCTATGAGGTCATTCAGCGCTGGAAAGGAAATTGAGAGTAGGTAGGTTTGAAAGGTGTTAACAAGAGGAGAACCTCAGAGCAGTGGCACTATGAAATCATTTTTAGGAGAGGGTGGATGGCAAGATGGAAGAAAGATAATATGAATGGAAGTACAGTAAAAGGAATGAAAGGGGTTGCAGCTCAGGGCCGAAGGGACGCTGCAAAGAACCTTTAGTAATGCCTACAGTGCAACCCGTGAGGTGCACTGGTGGTACTAACCCCTTATGGACATGTGAGGGTGAGTATTAGTTGACAACTAAAAACTACAGGACTTTTACTGTACAACCTGTCATTTCAGACAAGATTCAAATGGCTGCACTAGTGATAAAACACTTCAGAATTTCTCAAGCACACGAAACAGAAACCTAAATTCTACATCAAGGCTTTTTCTTTGAAAATGAACAGGATTCTTCTCCCGGCTGTAACACTCGTACGGATAAACTTCACTTTCTAAGTAACTACATCCATACGTAACGACATCAATCTTTTAGTAACGTACACTAGGTACCACCTACAAATGTTATACAGTGAAGCATGGGGTGCTTTCAGCCATTCAGAGATCAAGACTGAAAAATGATATTTTAATAATAAAATAAAGTTTGTTCATACTTACCTGGCAGATATATATATAGCTGTAATCTCCGAAGTCCGACAGAATTTCAAATTTCGCGGCACACGCAGTGGCCGATCAGGTGGTTAGTACACATTCCCGCCGCTGGGGCGCGGGCATCAGGAACCATTCCCATTTTCTATTCAGATTTTCTAACGCCACTGTCTCCTGAGGGGAGGAGGGAGGGCTATATGAATATATATATCTGCCAGGTAAGTATGAACAAACTTTATTTTATTATTAAAATATCATTTTGTTCATGAGACTTACCTGTCAGATATATATATAGCTGAATACCACCTTTGGAGGGGGGTAGAGACAGCTAAGAATAAGGGAAAACAAATTTAAAGGTAAAATTATTTTGGTTCCTTACCTGATAGCATAGCTGACTGAGTGGTTACTGTCACCCTAGTCTGCTTCTGCTTTCCTAGAGACCCCAGCGAGGTAGTGACCTATAAAGCTGGCGACTGCTAGATGATCTGTCAACGGGGGCGTGACCACAATGTGACTAGACCATAGACCATACAACAAGGACAAACGAGCATACCAACCACCTAACCAGCACTAAGACGTCAGTCAGAAAAGATTGGGAAGACTGTCTCCATCAATCGACCCAACAACCATAAAAAACACAATTAAAAAAACACAATTAAAAAACCCCTCCTAAGCAGGATTAAAGGATAGGAGCAGAGCTACCCCCTGACCCCAAGGTTGTAGCAGCAGCAATGTATGGTCCCAGAGAAAAGCAATTTTCGTATGCTACCTTTACATCTCTTAAGTAGTGTGAGGCAAACACTGATTCACTTCGATAAATGTGGCACTGAGAATGTCACTGAGTGCCATATTTCTCTGAAACGCCATGGAGATAGCGACCGCCCTAACCTCGTGGGCGTTGACTCTCAACAACTTGAAGCTGGAGTCGTCACAACAAGAATGTGCCTCCTTAATGACATTCCTAATGAAGAATGCCAGTGCATTCTTCGACATGGGATTAACAGGTTGTCTCACCGAACACCATAAATTGTCCAAGGGACCACGTATGTCCTGAGTTCTTTTAAGGTAATACCTTAGAGCTCTAACAGGACAAAGAACTCTCTCAGGATCCTGTCCAACAAGGTCTGTCAAACCTTTAATTTCAAAAAATCTAGGCCAAGGGTTAGAAGGCCTTTCGTTCTTAGCCAAGAACGTAGGGGATAAAGAGCAGACAGCATTGTGTCCCTTGAAGCCCACATGACGGCTGAAAGCCTGAACTTCGCTCACTCTCTTCGCCGTCGCCAGAGCAATGAGGAAGACCGTCTTTCTAGTAACATCCCTTAGAGATGCAGATTGGAGAGGCTCAAAAGGACTGGTCATTAAAAACTTGAGTACAACGTCCAAATTCCAAGTAGGAGGAATAGGCCGGGGAACTTTGGACGTTTCGAAAGATCTCAAGAGATCGTGAAGGTCCTTATTATTAGACAAATCCAGTCCTCTGTGTCGGAAAACAGAAGAAAGCATGCTCTGATATCCTTTGATAGTTGGAACTGCCAATTTGAGTTTTTCTCTCAAAAAGAGAAGGAAATCAGCGATCTGGCTCACAGTGGTCGAGGAAGAGGAAAATACCTTTTTTCTGCACCAATCCCTGAAGGTTGCCCACTTCGCTTGATAAACTCTGATGGAGGAAGCTCTTCTGGCTCTAGCGATGGCCCGTGCCACTCGGCCAGAAAACCCCATCGCTCTGGCCAATTTCTCGATAGTCTGAATGCAGTCAGGTTCAGAGCGGGGAGGTTTTGATGGTATCTCGCGAAGTGGGGTTGTCTGAGCAGATCTGCTCTCATAGGTAGGGTTCTGGGAACGTCCACTAACCAGAAGAGAATTTCCGAGAACCAGTGGTTCGAAGGCCAAAACGGGGCGATGAGCGTCATCCTTGTCCCTTGAGAGGCCGAGAACTTGCGAATCACTTCTCCCAGAATTTTGAACGGGGGAAAGGCATAAACGTCCAATCCCAGAGAAGAGCATCTATCGCCACTGCCCCCGGGTCCAGAACAGGGGAGCAGTAGAGGGGAAGCCTCGCCGTTCTTGAGGTCGCGAAGAGATCCACGAGAGGGCGACCCCAAAGTTTCCATAGGTCTTGGCAAACCTCGTGATGAAGGGTCCACTCCGTCGGCAGAAGTTGGTGGCGCCGACTGAGTAGGTCTGCTCGAACATTTTCTACCCCTACAACAAATCTTGTGAGGATTGAAATGTTGCGAGCATGAGCCCAGAGGAGAATTTCTCTCGCAAGGCCGAACAGGGAACGAGAGTGTGTTCCGCCCTGTTTCTTGAGGTAAGCCAACGCCGTAGTGTTGTCCGAGTTTACTTGAACAACGCGATTGGCAACTTAAGACTCGAAGAATTGGAGGGCTAAGAAGATTGCCGCCAACTCTTTGATGTTGATGTGCCAGGACACCTGTTGCCCTTTCCAGGTTCCTGACACTTCTTTTCCCCCCAGTGTTGCTCCCCAACCTGCCAATGATGCGTCGGAAAACAACACTACGTCGGGGCTCAGAAGCTTGAGAGAGATCCCTTTCCCCAACTTCACAGGATCGAGCCACCACTTGAGGGAGTCTTTTATGGAAGGAAGGATCCTCAATTCTTCTTCCAAGTCTTCCTTGTTTTTCCAGTTCTCCAGCAGAAAGAACTGAAGAGGTCTGAGATGCAGTCTTCCCAGAGAAACAAACTTCTCCAGCGAGGAAATGGTCCCCAGCAGACTCATCCATTCCCTTACCGAGCATGTTTCCTTCTCCAAGAAGACCGAGACTTTTCCGCAACATTGAAACTGCCGTTCTTGCGATGGAGACGCTAGAAAAGCCGCTGAATTCATCTGAATCCCCAGATAAACGATGGACTGTGAGGGGATCAGTTGCGATTTTTCTACATTGATCAGAAGTCCCAGGGACTTCACAAGTTCCAGAGTAAACTGAAGGTCCTCCAGACACCTTTGTTCCGAAGAGGCACGGATCAGCCAATCGTCCAGGTAGAGAGAGATCCTGATGCCCGAGAGGTGCAACCACATTGCTACATTCTTCATGAGAAGTGTAAACACCCTCGGGGCTGAGCTGAGTCCAAAGCAGAGAGCCCTGAACTGGTAAGTCTTGCCCCCCAAGACAAAGCGGAGATACTTCATCGAGCGTGGATGAATCGGGACGTGGAAGTAAGCATCTTGGAGGTCCAAAGACACCATCCAATCCCCGGGACGAAGGGCTCCTAATATTAACTACTGAGACGTTTCCATCTTGAACTTGTCCTTCTGGACAAAGTCGTTCAGTCTGCTGACGTCCAAGACGGGTCTCCAGCCTTCTGAATGTTTCGGGACCAGAAACAGTCTGTTGTAAAATCCCGGGGATTTTGTGTCTAAGACCTGCTCCACTGCTCTCTTCTCGAGCATTTGTTCGAGAAGGTCGAACAGTATTTTCTGCTTGGCCGGATGGTACTTGGGAGACAAATCTCTGGGGGTCGAAGACAAAGGTGGAAGAGTCAGGAAAGGAATTAGGTAGCCTCTCTCTACTACTTGGAGGGACCAAGCATCTGCCCCTCTCTCTCTCCAGGCTTGGGCAAAATGAAGAAGCCTGGCTCCTACAGGTATCTGGAGGTGAAAAGAGTCACTTGCCGCCTCTCTTGGAGGCGACCTTGCCTTTAGGGAAACCTCTCCCTCGAGGCACGGGTTTCGAAAAGCTTCCCATGGAAGCTCCTCCACGAAAGGGCTGCTTCTTTTTAGCTTGCTGTGGTAAAGATGATGACGGTGAAGGTGCTGAAGGACGCTTAGAGGACCTGGGAAGGAGGTCTTGAGTGGCCTTCTCTTGAAGGGTGGAAGCGATATCCTTAACCAAGGTCTGGGGGAAGAGATGGCTAGAGAAAGGAGCGAACTGAAGCTCTCCCTTCTGAGATGGGGAAACAGACTTCGCCAAAAAGGAGCAAAACAATGCCCTCTTTTTTAAAAGAGCTGACGAAAACTGCGAAGCAAGATCTTCAGAACCATCTCTGACGGCCTTGTCCATGCACCGCAGTACACTAGACAGCTCCCCCAGACTAATGGAACTAGGGCTAGTAGCCTTAGTGTGCAGAACTCCCAGACACCAGTCCAAAAAGTTAAAGACTTCAACAGTTTTGAAGAGTCCTTTAAGATGGTGGTCCATTTCTGTGAGGGTCCAAGAAACCTTAGAAGAGGACAAGTGAGATCTCCTGGAGGCGTCCACAAGACTTGCAAAGTCCCCTTGAGAAGTGGAGGGAACTGTCAAACCAATATCTTCACCTGTGTCGTACCAAATGCCGGATTTTCCAGACAAACGTGAAGGAGGCAAAGCGAAAGAAGTCTTTCCTTGGGTCTTTCTAGTTGTCATCCAGTCCTGAACTTTCTTAAAAGCTCTCTTGGTAGAGAAGGACTTCTTCATCTTAAGAAAGCCAGGAGTTCTTCTCGCCTGAGACGAAGCCAACTGAGAAGGGGGAGAGCGAGGAGTCGAAGCTTGAAAGGTCTCAGGAAACAGATCCTTAAACAGACAAGTCAGAGTCTGATAATCGGAAGAAGCAGAAGGTACGTGTTTCTCTTCGGCCGAGGGCTCTGACGGAAGGGGTTCTTCTTCCTCCGCTGGAAGGTCAGGAGAGCGAGGAGGAAGGAGACCCAACTCGCCGATACGCAAGCGGGACCTATCATGTTTAGAAGCCGTGGCTAAATCCTGATGAGCGTCAACAGGAGAAGCGGGAAGTTGATCATCATGAAACACTGCAGGTGTGGAGTCAACGTAAGCAGGGCGTGAAGAGATAATGCGAGGAGAGCGAGGAGCGTCCTGGCGGGGAGCGCGCGCAGCTCCGTGACTGGACACGGAAGGAGCTTCACTATGTGGCGGGCGCGAAGCGTCCTGGTTGGAAGCGTGCCGAGACTCAAGGCGAGGCGCGTGTGAAGCGTGAGGAGCGCGCGAAGCGCGAGACACTCGAACCTGGCACGTAACGGGAGAAACGTCTAAATCTTCAAAGCGAGAAGGAAGCTCCTTTAAACCCTCCTTAGGAGCAAGACGAGAAGCTTCAGGAGAACTAGCAGACAAAGACGACGAAGCGGGAGGTGAAGGAGGCCTGGACTTCTTAACAGGCAGATGCAAATCTTTACGACGAGGTCTGTCCTTACTACGATCCATAAGAGAATCCAGCTGCTGTTGCATACCCAACAAAATCTGACAAGTTGGAGAAACAGCTCTCCTGGGAGACGGGCTGAATCTGCGAGAAGGAGAGTGGAGAGGAGAAGTCTTCCTCTTTCTCACCGGGGAAAGAGCTCCAGCCTTAGCGCGACTGGGATGACGAGCAGCGTCAACATCCGTTGCACGATGAAACTTCTTCTGTTGAGGGACATCCTCGAAACTTTCAGGGGACGAGCGTAAAACGTCTAGAGGAAGAGGACGTGAAGCGTCCTCTCCTCTCAAGCTTCTCTTGAGAGGGCGAGAGTCCAACCGAGAGCTCCAACCCCGACGAGGGGAGGACGTGTCGGAGGACGAGAAGCATTCCTTATGGATGCGTGCCCGAGCACGATCCCTGGCAGCCTGGGTGGAGTCAACAGGACCTGCCGAAGGGACGTCAGATCGGAGGGGAGTCCCCGTAACCTTCATGCGGCTTTCGACATGCCCTCTCCCTGGGTCTTGGGAGTTAAACAGAGGTCCAGGCCTAGAAGCATTATAGGGTCGCTCTGACGCCCCCTCCACAACACTAGGGGGATTAACACACACTACACTATGCGCTTGCAGGGCATTCACTTTGTTTTCAAGAGCGCGAATTGACTCAAGAACAAGAGCCAGAGTATTACTTTCTGCAACAACCTCAGGGCCCGAAGGCAACACTAAAGGGTTAGGACTACAAACTACAGGGTTACTAACATGAGAAATCCCTGACCGTCTGTCTACAGAAGCACTCCTGGAGGAAGACCTCCTCAACCTATCACGCTCCAATTTTCGCATATAGGATTCGTACTTCTTCCATTCCCCATCAGATAATCCCTCACATTCATTGCAACAATTGTCCACAGAACATTCCATACCCCTACATTTCATACATAAAGTGTGAGGGTCTACCAAAGCCTTCGATAGCCTCACCTTACAATCACCCAAGCTACAGACACGATAGCTAGAGGAAGACATCTTATTAAGGAAAAGTCAAAGGCAAATTCAAAAAACGGTCCAGAAAAGCGTATGCCAAGTCACAGATCCAAGTCGATACCAAAAACAACCAAAATACTTAAGTGACAACAATATTCGAAATCCAAATGGCGGAGGAACTGACAACAGATGTTGACAGTCCGGCGACAGAGAAAATCTGAATAGAAAATGGGAATGGTTCCTGATGCCCGCGCCCCAGCGGCGGGAATGTGTACTAACCACCTGATCGGCCACTGCGTGTGCCGCGAAATTTGAAATTCTGTCGGACTTCGGAGATTACAGCTATATATATATCTGACAGGTAAGTCTCATGAACAAATAAGGGGTTGGACAGCAAGACAGAAGTGAGGAAGTGGGAATGGGAATCAAGTCGAAGGCATAGCAGCTGGGGGCCAAAGGGATGCAGTGAAAGCCTTTAGCAATCCCTACAGTGAAGTGCACTGGTGGCAATACACCAGTGGGAGAAACTACAATAAGACCTTTATTATATGCTTTGACATTTTTTTAATATTAAAGCCACAACACTGTATATGAGCGACTGTATTATTCAGAATACAAAGAGGTTAAGAAACGGGAGCTTTCGACAGTTTGCACAACGGTCCTCTTGGCTGAAGAGGACAACTGCGCAAACGGTCGAAAGCTCCCTTTTTTTTTTTTAACCTTTTTTGTATTTCGAATAATAACAGTCGCTCATATACAGTGTTGTGGCTTTTTACTTACTTATTGCTAAGATGTCAGAGAGTACTGACTCAAATTACAACTTACGTAACAATTTGAACCGCGTGATTCTTCGTTTGTGATAAAGTCTGGCTATTCAGCATTAACGCATCCATTACGATGACTTGTAAGGAAGAAGATTGCTCCTGGTACTTGAGGACGTCCTGCAGTTGTCATTCACAATGGCCGGAGGAGAACCTAAAAAGAGCAGATTATGAGTCGAGTATCAGGTGAACGTAACTTTGTTCCTAAGGCAGTCTGCTTTAAAAGGCTTATGGGAATTCTAATTGCAAGTGAGTTTTGTAGTACAGAAAGATAATTATCACTCATAATATCAAACATTTTTAGCCTTAATATAAACCTGTTGTATGAGTGTTCGTTTTCTCCTATTCTGATGAGTTTTTTTAGAACAGGATCTTGACATAAATTAGACATTTTCCTACCTATGCATAACTGGGCTTTTGACAAAGGAGTGGTCCCTGTTGTAAGAAATAGTACCCATATATGGTATATAAAAAAATGAGTGTATATTTCATAAAAAAAAATCTTACTAATCAGCATGACACACTTTGTACATTGACTCAGGGCATAATTGTGGTTTGAAATCAAAACTGTTCTCACGTAATCTAGAATATTTCAACACGCCACACAATTGACTTTACTGCTATACTATCCCAGTGGTTAATTCTCTCTCCTCCCCAGCTAGTGATCAGAGTTTGATCCCACAGGCCTTTTAGGTGTCAAATTAAAAGCACTTCAAATTTATAAAGACCCAATTTAGCATTTCAAAGCTTGCTTCTAGGTTTACTGAAAGGCATTTTCCGGTCCTGAAACTGTGTGGACTAGCATTTATACTACCGAGAATATGTCAGATATAATTAAAAATAAAAAAGTGTCTTTCACACAAGAACCAAGAGCTACAGTTTCATTATTATTCAACCAGTAATTTCAGATATATTAAAATGGCTGTAATGATGATATGTTTCAGGTTGTCATAAGTATAGTAACACCTCAACAGATACTTTGTGGTCCAGCTTTCTTATGAGTAAAAAAAAAAAGTCTGTTTGGTAACGAAGACCCTGTAGCATAGCCTGCGCTGGAATATTTGCTAGATATCTCACAGCTAACAGCAACTCCACATAGTTCCTAACCTAAATTAAGCTGTACTTTAAACCTGACACTGAATTTCAAAGACGTACCTAAAGGTATATCACATCTAAAATGGTACCATAGCAAAAAAATCATTATACTGTAATAATGTCGCTGATAAGTACAGAGGTCCACTAAATTGAGGTGCTACAACACAAACAACCTAATTACAGCTCTTTCTCTGAAACTGGGACTGGGATTCTTATTAGAGTTTTGGTAAAGAATCTTGGCTAGGAATCTGCTCCAAATCTCCTGTTGGAATAAACCAAGATTGCTAGCTCTAGAACTAACTGAATTCGTCCTTCTGTTCAAGTTATCACAATGTTATTTGTGCATACACTGGGTCATTAACTGAAGATCATAAGGACCAGATCATTCGGGTGACATGGAGTTTGAAAATGGGAAAAAGCACTGGCCACTTTACTTGGAGGAAATGCATGTATCTGAGAAACGTGAGCTGGATTTAGGCATTTCCTCTCTGATACACATAACCCACAAGAAGGACTTAAGAGCCTGGAGGAATTGGGGGTATACGGTTTAATTATTCTGATGGTGTGCCCTGGACTGTAACCTTGTGTGAGTATAGTCGACCGTCGGTATTCGCAAGGGATGCGCCCCCAAATAGCTCAAATCCGCCAATACTTAAAACCCCACCCCTCTAAAATGCATATAATTGCCTATTTTGAGAGTTCAAAACACCAAAAAACCCTCTAAAAATGCTTATACCTGAATATATTAATAGTTTTGTCACAAAAACTGCATTTAGTCATGAAAATATGAAAATACAGCAATCTGTGAATATTTCTCTATGAAAAATATAGTACTGTGAATAGGTGAATTTTCCATGAATAATGTGTATATGTGTTCCACAGAGAAATCCGCGAATCCGGAACAGCAAATAGGCGGGGTCCACTGCATTCCTAAATATTCTTAATTATATTGGCGCCAAACCTTTCACTCTTAGCTTGGAGAGTATCACTCACCGATGTTCTTTGCCAACTTCGTACAAACCCCGATCATGCCGGATCTTTTACATCCCATAATAATACGACCTTTGACTTACGCTATTTTCTATCCAGATATTAATGCAGAAGTGAGTAAATGTGATGCTCTGTTACCTCAAATTGAAAAAACTCCAACTACAATTAAGACATTTTATAATAAACCTGAACTTAGGACAACTTCAGCAGTGAAACAATTTTTTCATGAACATCAAAGGGAATTCACTAAAACGCCCCTTCATATCACAAGTTGTCAAGTAATAAACTGTTTTCGACTCATAATTTGGGAAAAAAAATGCCCTGAAGCTTAACTAGTAATATTGTTTTTCTAACACTTCAACAGGAGAATTGCATAACAACTCCCTGAATATTAAAGGTACATTAATGTTGTACTGACTCTTAATTTGGTAAAAATGCACTTAAATAATAATACACCTTATTCTTAATTCAGTGCAAATGCCCTGCACATCAAAGCTTGTGCTGTAATAATATAGGCCTACTTTCAAATTTACTAATAGTTCAGCAAAATGGGTGGCAAACCTGTAAAGGAACTTGGCATAAAACACAAAAGTTATCCAGTGGGTGTGTAGCTTTTAAAACCTAACTACTGGCAAAAATATGGACAAAAGACCAGGTTTCTCTCCTGTTTCTCCAGACTTGTTGATGAAAATCTTGCAAGATATAGCAATTATTCCTCCAGAATGTCTTTCAATGCGTCTTCAGCAATTTGTTACTTTTTGAAATTTGCATTATCGGTTAAGTGGTTACGTAGAGGTACTGAGACTCCTTAAGAAGGTGAAAACTTTTCACTTCCTTTACAAATTAACAGTGTACCTACAATACAAAAACTCTTCACTTCAGCTGCTAATGTACAAATTATTTCGTAGTCTTGGAACACCGCACCCAAGCTCCAAACTCAAACTTCCTTCAAAGTCTACCTTTCATTTGCACTCCTTTACAATTTCAATGAACATCAAGTGTTTGTACTGGGCAGTACATATCACCTTCAAACTCTTGACTCTTTCTGTGCTACCACCCGGGGTTTTTGTCAGGTGGTAGTGTTATTTCTCTTAAAACTAGAATTCTAAAATGATAGTGTTATTCTAAGCAATAGATGGCATGGATATCTTTAGCAAACATCTTACCAATAGATGGCGCTGGTTGTGGATGTCATTCAGGAATCCTTGGTTTAGGTTGTTTACCTGGGTTTATTGTATAAACTCATAAGCCACTACCTTAGGAACTACACAACCTTTCACATGGTAAGAAATTATCTTTTATACTATTTATACTATTGTGCGAAGTGTTTGCTATTACTCATTATACTAGTGTTATTTACTGCTGTGCTATTATAATTGTTGCCTTTTAAGATGTTATTATGGTGTTACTCATATTTTGCAGACACCTAATCTGCGGCAATGATTGACATATGATACCTAATCTGCGGCAATGATTGACATATGATACCTAATCTGCGGCAGTGATTGACCCATGATACCTAATCTATGGCAGTGAATTGGCCTATGATACTTGGCACATGGCAGTGAACTGGCCTATGAGACAGAACCTACAATAGCGACCCAGGCTATGGCTATGTTTGATGTGGCAGGACCGTGCATGGGGCATGTGACTACTAGCCTGGATTTTTTACTGATGCATTGAAGACTTTGTTATTAGACACTCGAATCCGGTTCTTCCTTTTGTGTCAACGTAGCCATAATCAAGAGTTGCATTGCTGATTAGTGTACTAAAGCAACCATTCTCGCTGATCTGGAACCATGTTACCTATTTTCAATCCTTATTGTTATTATGCACATGATTAAGCCATCTTGGTCATCCATTGTATTTTGTTATTTTCACTTAATTTTCAGTTTCTATATGTAAATATTTAAATTCATTTAAGCTCATTCTTCTTAGTATTTGTCAATTAATGTTAATAAATTTATTTTTGTAATCATCTTATTATTTTCTAGTAATTAGGTGTAGGTACCAAGCGCCTATTACCTTCCATCTTAATTTACCATCAAAAGCTTGACAAGTGGCGCAGTGAGTAGGATCTTATTGTAAAATTACTAGAATATTATGTAACTTAAGTATGTTTTATACCTTTTGCAGTTACCAACTTCAATTTGGATTGTACTACCTGTGAAAGTTGATGAGTTTACAAGGTTTGTGGCTTTGTCTTGAAATGGTTGCTGGATTTCAAGGTAAGGTTCGTTTGTGCTTTGTCATTTAGATTGTCATGTGAAAGTGCTTCGTGGTGAAGTGGATTAACAACTCGTTGTGGTGCAATATCTTATTGTTTTGAGTTTTGTGTAGTCTTGGTGAAGTTCTAGGAAAAGGTCGAGGTCAGGAAGTGAATTAGAAACTGTATCGTTACCCTATTAATTTTAGCTGAGCCAATTTTGATGATTGTAGGGTTAGTTAGGGGTAAAGTTGGTTTAATGTTCCGTTTCGTTCTGATTGTTTACTCTTCCTTGAAAATTCCTATTGTTTATTCATTTTCCTTATGCTAGTTATTTGCATGGAAATTTGTGTCATTGAAGGAATTATGCCCATAATAGACACTGGTAATCGCTGATTATACTAGGTGGTTAGTTGAATTCAGGATTAGCCATAATTTTTGAATTCGTATTGTTGTATTTATTGTTTGTATACTTATCTATTATCATGAGTGTCAATGAGTTGATGGATAAGGCTATTAAGCTTGGTATGAGTGCTACTGAGGCTGAAGAATTTATTGCTAAGCAACAAGCTAGGGAAGATAGATTAATGGAGAGACAGGAGAGAAGATTGCAGATGGAGTTAGCAGAGAAGGAGAAGGAAATGGAGAGACAGGATAAAAGATTGCAGATGGAGTTAGCAGAGAAGGATAAGGAAAGGGTCTTTAAATTAGAATGTCTTAAAAAGGAGCAAGAGGAAAAGGAGGAAATCAGGAAACATGAGCTCGCTAAGGCAGCATTAAGAAGTAGTGGTGCATCCAGTGGTATAAGTGGTGATATAAAAACTTTACCCAAAATTCCCCCTTTTGATGAAAAAATAGATGAAATTGATGTTTACATGGACAGATTTGAGAAGTTAGCTGTATTTCATCAGTGGGATTCGGCAGACTATGGTATACTATTAGGTACATTATTAAGAGGACGCGCTTTGAAGGTTTATTGTGGACTTGACCCTGCTATTGCAAGTAACTATGATGAACTAAAGTTAGCATTATTGAAGGCGTTTCAGGTTAATCCTCAGGTTTATCGAAAGAAATTTCGAGAGGGCTATATTGAGTCAAATGAAAGTTTTGTGCAGTATTCGCATAGGTTAAGACAGAATTTTGATAAGTGGTTACAATTAGTAAATGTAAATAAGTCATATGAGGATGTTTGCGATTTTATGGTTATGGATCAATTATTGGCTAATTGTTCTAAGGATTTGAGAACATTTCTTTTAGAAAGAGTATGTAAGGGTTCACATGAGATGGCATTGGCCGCTGATAGGTATTTGATAGCTCATGGAGTTAGTAAATGTAGAAATGCCAAATTTAGGAGTTCTGATAAATGTTCCAAGTTAGGAAATCAGAATAAATCTGATAAAGTGACTGATTCCCTTAAAACAGTTCGATGTCACCTGTGTAAAGAAACGGGGCATATTAAACCAAACTGTCCTAATAACCCAGTTAATTTTGCCCAATCTAAATCTTCTGATAAAAAGGTTCCTAAGATAAGTATTGCTCTTGCTTGTGAAGAGAGACCCAAGAATGCAATTGTAGATAAGAATGGAATTGTTTTTGGCAAATCTGTAGAGGTTCTATTTGATACAGGTTGCAATACGGTAGTTATAAGTGAGACTTTGGTTCCAAAACGCTATCTCAGTAAGGTTAAAATTGTTAAAGTGTATAATTTCGTTGGTGTCCCAATACATTTATCACAAATTAAATGTTTCATTAAAAGTAAATTCTTTTCTGGTAGAGTAGATGCTATAATTGCCCCAATTAAATGCGCTGAGGTCATTGTTGGATTGATTCCTGGTTTAAAGCATCACATGAAAGAAGGAATAGAATTGTTGGATAAAGTGCCAGAGCCAAGTAATGTAAATGAGTTTAATGTTAATGTGATTACGAGAGGACAGAATCTTAAATCTACCACTTTAAAACCATTATCTGATGTCCTGACAGAAGTTAAAGTAGATCCTATAGACTTTAATAATCAACAGTGGACATGTGATTCTCTGAAAACAATTAGGAAAAACTTGAAAGATGAGGATGAAATAGTTTGTAGAGGTAGAACTATTAAGTACATAGCAATTAACAATGTAATTTATCGTAAGTGCATTAAAAGTACAAATCAGTTAGATGTGGGTGAGATGCAAATTATTGTTCCACTTAAGTATAGAGAGATAGTTATGCAACTTGCTCATGAATCTCTTATCTCCGGTCATTTTTCCTCTAGGAAAACTATTAACAAGGTGTTAAGTAAGTTCTATTGGCCCAGAGCTGGTGCCGAGATTGATAGATATTGTAAATCTTGTCACAGATGTCAAAAATTTGGGAAAAGGGTTAAGAAAGTACCTTTGTGTAATATGCCTATTGTTTCTGAACCATTCAGTAGAATAGCTATTGATATCGTAGGTCCGATCGTTCCAGCTTCTAGTCGTGGTTACAAGTATATTCTTACAGTAATTGATTTAGCTACCCGTTACCCTGAAGCTGTACCACTTAAAAATATTGATACCATTACTGTAGCTGAAAGCTTGGTGGAAATATTTTGTCGGGTGGGTGTACCTAAAGAAATTTTAAGTGACAGAGGAACCCAATTTAAGTCAGATCTCATGGCAGAAATTCATAGGTTATTATCCATAAAGTCTTTGTTCACGAGTCCGTATCACGCCGCATGTAATGGAACTGTAGAGCGTATGAATGGAGTACTCAAGAATATGTTGAAGAAGGTTTGTTGCGATCAACCAAAGGAATGGGACAGGTATATTCCTGTAGTTCTTTTTGCCTACCGTGAAATTCCAAATGATACTCTCAAGTTTAGTCCTTTTGAACTTTTATATGGTCGTAATGTCCGTGGTCCGTTAGCAATCCTTCATGAATTAATTGCTGATAAAAGCACAAATGATGAAGTTAAAACTTCTTATCAATATGTTTTAGACCTGCGTTCTAGATTGCAAGACATGGCTAAGATGGCAGTTAGCAATTCTGAGATCAGTTCACGTAAGTACAAGGAGTATTTTGATCGTAAGTCAAAGCCTAGGAAGTTTGTCGAAGGGGATGAAGTTCTAATAATGTTACCAAGTAACACTAACAAATTTTTAATGCAGTGGAAAGGACCTTATATAGTTAACAGTTGTCATAATAATGGAGTTGACTATTTTGTTAAGGTTGGGAAACATCTTAAGCTGTATCATGCTAATATGCTTAAAAAGTACCATAGGAGAAAATCTGTAAATGTTGTGCAAAAATCCGTAGAAATGGTTAAAACTTCAAATGGTTTGTTTTCTGACGTAAATTTTGATCTTGTTAATGTTGGAGAACCTGTTTCAGATCTTTGTGACATTGAGTATTTGGAGGTTGATAAAACTGATTATCAAATAAGCCCTGAACTCAAAAATAATCAATTTGCTGAACTTGTTAAATTATTAAGCGAATTTCCTGATGTAATAAATGATAAACCGGGTGTTGCCAAATATCTAGAGCACAATATTCAGTTAACATCTGAAGTTCCAGTTCGTGCTAAACCCTACCCAGTTCCAGTTAACTTGACAGCTGAATTTAACAAACAAGTTGATCAGATGTTGGCATTAGATATAATTGAACCATCAATCTCTCCGTATTGTTCTCCAGTTGTGTTTGTAAAGAAACAAGATGAGTCTTTAAGATTATGTATAGACTTTCGAAACCTTAATGAATTGACTGTATTTGATGCTGAACCCATGCCACGTATAAATGAGTCTTTGCATGAACTTTCTAATAAGGTCTATTTTACAGAGCTTGATTTATGTAAGGGATATTGGCAGATACCATTGACTTCGGAAAGCAAAAAATATACGGCATTCGCAACAAAATATGGTTTGATGCAATTCAAGAAGATGCCCTTTGGACTTAGCACGGCTAGTTCTACTTTTGTAAGACTTATGAGGAAAGTTTTGGCTGGTTTGGAAAATACCACTTGTTATTTTGACAATATTCTTATTTATAGTAATAACTGGTCGGATCATTTGATTCATTTACGTAATGTTCTATTAAGATTAAGAGAGCATGGTTTAACTGTTGGGCCTAAGAAATGTTTCTTTGCTTATAAGCAAATTAAGTATTTAGGTTACTCCCTTGGGAATAATTCTTTAACACCTCTTGATGAAAGGATTACAGCTATCGTAAATCTCCCTCTTCCAGAAACTAAGAAACAACTTAGATCTTTCCTTGGAGTTGTTGGTTTTTACAATAAGTTTATTCAAAATTTTTCCATTTTATCCGCACCCTTAAGTAGTATGCTTAAAAAAGGAAGTTGTAATACTCTGAGTTGGAGTGAGGAACAGATAAGGAGTTTTAATAATTTAAAAGCCTCTTTGACAAAATCGCCTATTTTGTTGTTGCCAGATCTAAATAAAACTTTCTATCTTAGATCTGATGCATCCATGGACGGAGTAGGTGCAGTTCTTTTGCAGGAAAGTAATAAGATACTAATGCCGGTATCATATGCAGGAAAGAAGTTTTCAGATGCTGAAAGACGTTATTCTACAATAGATAAAGAGTGTTATGCGATAGTGTGGTCTGTTTTAAAGTTCAAAGAATACCTATACGGTAAGGAATTTATTTTGCAAACAGATCATTTACCATTAACTTATCTAAATTCCATGAGGAATAAGAATGATCGGTTGATGCGATGGGCTCTTAGTCTTCAACCTTATACTTTCTTGATTGAGTATATCAAGGGATCTGATAACATCTGTTCAGATATGCTTAGCCGTTGTATATAGTGGTTTCGGGATATTTAAGTTATTTAGAGATTCTAGTTTTTCTTGGTATGGGGGTTTGTCAGGTGGTAGTGTTATTTCTCTTAAAACTAGAATTCTAAAATGATAGTGTTATTCTAAGCAATAGATGGCATGGATATCTTTAGCAAACATCTTACCAATAGATGGCGCTGGTTGTGGATGTCATTCAGGAATCCTTGGTTTAGGTTGTTTACCTGGGTTTATTGTATAAACTCATAAGCCACTACCTTAGGAACTACACAACCTTTCACATGGTAAGAAATTATCTTTTATACTATTTATACTATTGTGCGAAGTGTTTGCTATTACTCATTATACTAGTGTTATTTACTGCTGTGCTATTATAATTGTTGCCTTTTAAGATGTTATTATGGTGTTACTCATATTTTGCAGACACCTAATCTGCGGCAATGATTGACATATGATACCTAATCTGCGGCAATGATTGACATATGATACCTAATCTGCGGCAGTGATTGACCCATGATACCTAATCTATGGCAGTGAATTGGCCTATGATACTTGGCACATGGCAGTGAACTGGCCTATGAGACAGAACCTACAATAGCGACCCAGGCTATGGCTATGTTTGATGTGGCAGGACCGTGCATGGGGCATGTGACTACTAGCCTGGATTTTTTACTGATGCATTGAAGACTTTGTTATTAGACACTCGAATCCGGTTCTTCCTTTTGTGTCAACGTAGCCATAATCAAGAGTTGCATTGCTGATTAGTGTACTAAAGCAACCATTCTCGCTGATCTGGAACCATGTTACCTATTTTCAATCCTTATTGTTATTATGCACATGATTAAGCCATCTTGGTCATCCATTGTATTTTGTTATTTTCACTTAATTTTCAGTTTCTATATGTAAATATTTAAATTCATTTAAGCTCATTCTTCTTAGTATTTGTCAATTAATGTTAATAAATTTATTTTTGTAATCATCTTATTATTTTCTAGTAATTAGGTGTAGGTACCAAGCGCCTATTACCTTCCATCTTAATTTACCATCAAAAGCTTGACAGTTTTATTAGTCTCCTACCTCTCTACTACTGTATTGCATTTATGTTTATGCAACAAACTGCATTCTCTATTTCACGTGACTAAATACATCAATACAGACACCACCCTACTTATGAACATTCAACTTGCAAAAATTCAACTTACAAACATTCAGAGATACAACCAAACAAGATCGAAAATCAAAATTGTGTTCAGAGCGGCCCCCTTTGCCACCCCTAAGTTCAAATTTTGGTGTGTGTACAGTACTGTATTGACTTTATATAGGCATGAAGATTACAGTAACCAACTTACAAACAATTTGACATACAAACAGCCGTCCAGAACATGACTCGTTTGTAAGTAGGGTAGTTCTGTACTTACCAGCGCATCCAGGTTTTGAAGCTATGAGCCACTTGTCCAGCTTCCCTTCTGTCTTTACAAGCTCGAGGGGTTTTACTTGTGAGAGGTTTTACTTGTGAGTCAGTTCCTCACAATCTGAAATAAAATGGGGCCCTTCAGTATTGGTGACATAAGAGTAAAGGTATTTTGAATATTTTCCCTAAATGTTCTTATGATTGTGACGTTATATTTAGCCAAAACCCTCTTGCTTTAATCTTCCATATAGCATCACTCATGTTTTTTGCCAACAGCCTTAAAAACCAGATCTTGAAGTATTTTATACAGGCTATACTAATACGCCCTTCGACTGATGCAAACTTCTATCCACGTTAGTAAAGAAGTGATGAAATGTGGTACTCTATTACCTCGAAGTTCAAAACTCATACCATAATTACAACACTTTAAAAGTAAACTAGAACTTCAAAAAACTTTAGTAGAGAGACAATATTGCCACAAATACCAAAGACTTTAATAAAACTCAACTTCGTATCATAGTTAATTAAGCAATAAACTAGTCATGTCTCATTAATCTGGCAAAAATTTCCCGGAACATTAACCAATAATATTGTATTCCCAACACTTCAGTATAAAGCTTGGGTAAAAATCTGGGTAATGTCAGTTAGATTCAGGCAGTTCCTCTGTGATATACATAACCAACAAAAAGGGCCTTAGCATCTTGGGGTTCTATAACAATATTATTCTGATGGTGTGTCACAGACCATAATATAATGTGAGTATGCAATATGCAATTGCTTAAATTGGGATGCCTGTAACTGATCATTTATCAAGTCCTAACGATGTTAAATCAAAGCCTTACAACTATACAAGATAAGCCATTAAGAGGTTATAATTAACTTCAAGATAAATTTTTTTTATCGACTATAACAGTTTAAAAGTTCACAAGCTAACCAGTAGCTAATATACATGCTGCATACGTATATTAAATCTTTAATATTTAGTGTTTTCATTACAAAAACCCTAACTCATATAAATCACAAGAAAGGTTTCAATTTATGAGGATACTCACAACGGCAGAATGAGGAGACCCTGTTCAGTCTGAATCAAAGTCTGATACTGTAGAGATAAATCACTGTAATGGAGGAAGGAAGCAGCACGGCTCTCTTCACATGGCCAGCAATGAAAGCCACTGTACTCTCGACTGTTTCTCTAGTTAGTCTGTGAAGTGGCATTGAGCCAATGTCTCTTGACACTGTAGCTCTAAACTGTCTCTCATATGGTTGCTCATAGCCATGCCTTTGTGGAAGTTGGTCCAGTCCATACGAGCATAAGTGCTTTGGCTGAAATACTGAAAAGTAAAGTAACAAAATATTTTGACTTCATCCTTGAAAGCTTGGAGGGTTCTTGCAAAAGATCAGGGTTCATTACCATGATAAATTGTCTTCCCTTTTTCAAAGAACTAGACTAGTGAACAATAATGAAATATTAGTTTATATTACCAATAAAAACTTATACTGGATCTAAACCATACACTTATTTAGCTTTCCTTTGGAAATGAAGTGATATGTATGTTCCTTACCATGATTAAGGAACAATTGGCCACATTATCATACTGCTGTGGAAAAATCTCAGCTTCCATCTCCTATATCGTGGATGTGACACCCGGGGACCTAAGGAACGAGAGAGTTATTAGTGCTGTAAAGTGTTAGTTGAATCCAATGCAAACCCTAACAGACAGATTAGCAATTATGACTTCGACCATTGACGGATGGTCTCTTGTTTGTCACTTTTTCATAAGTTGTATTTTAAGAGCAGCACCAATATGTGGTAAGTGTGCCTCACTGTCAAAATTCTCAATTCCAGAAGTCCTTTATTCCTCACACCACTGGACTGTGGAACAGTTTCCACGAGGATGTCATACAACTGGAACTTCGTCAGTTCAAGCAAAGATGCGATGCACTGCTACCCTAATACGATTCAATTTGCATTTCAATATTTTACTTTCATTCTTATTTATTTATTAATGTGCTAATTTATGTTTTTCTAATAACTGATCTTTTTCTGTATTTCCCATTAATGTACTTTCTATTACTTCTTTCAAATGAGCACCATATTCTTTGAAAGCTTGGATTTCAAGTCAATGGCACCTTTCGTGGGTTTGTTCTATATGAATAGGGTTCATCTTTTGAATAATAATAATAATAATAATAATAATAATAATAATAATAATAATAATAATAATAATAATAATAATAATAATAATAATAATATTAGGAAAAAGACCTTCTTTAATACAGGTTTTGTTAAACAGAATGGCAGTTTCAACAGCATTTATTTTATATAGTAAACGCTCAATTCGTCTTATCAACTGATTTTCTCGAGTTCCATGCTTGTACATAAGAAATATATATACAAAACCAGACAGACAGCAACTATAGCAAATACTTCTGCAATTGCATTGACCCTTAATTTATTGATAGATTACCGAGCTATTTTCAAGATTACCAAACCAGAGAAGGAAAACAAAGTTCATATTCATCAACAATATTCATAAACTTACCAATTTCAATGGCTGAGTTCGAAGGTTGAACATAATACTCTTTTCCTCGACATCAATCTTCTTAGTTGAAACAGCAGTCTGGTCACTATCACCAAATTTTAAGTCATTTCAGTACAACCACAAAACCCATTTGATACAGCCCAAGTTGTATCTGAACATAATATAATCTGATTTCCTAAAAATTTGACAAGATTTTTGTTTTTCGTGTTGGTAGGCTAATACGAAAAATCAATTGATGATTTTCATGCAGGCAGAAAGAAGTTGACATCATTATGATACTTTATATACATTTTACAATTACTCCAACTGCCAGATTTTAAAATTAATTTGTATTTTTCATAGCTAACAACCTGCAGTCTTAAACTTAAACTATCAATTTCATGATTCTTACATACTACCTAACAAAAACATAACCTAAAGTGCTTACTTTGCAATTCTGAATTTCTAGCACTATGAGTATTTTGACTTCCTGATTTTGCTATCTTAATTCACTATCAAAGCAATATGTTATTTTTTTATGATGTTTACTACTGGTTACCTCAAAATGACACATATGAAATAATAGATCACTTAACAGTTCTGCTATGGACAAGTTCTTATCTACGTTGTATGTTAGGGAACTAGCTTTACTAACTTATCAAATGCCTTATCTGAATTTAGTGATACGAAGGTAAAAAAAAGCTTTTTGTTACACGCAGTGGCATCAATATTATATCACTTATTTCCTGTTTTAGAAAGTAACTCAGACGGCTTGAACTGCATCAAACTGTCTTTATGGATCTATAGAAATGACTTAAAAGCTAAACAACTGTAGGTCTTGAAGTATGTCGTGTCTGTAAAAAATGAATCTACATTAGTAACTTATTTTAAAAAAGGATTCTATACAAACCATTACAGATAAAAAATCTTTGATTGCCACAAAACTGTACAGCATAATTCCTTATGTTGTACAGCTGCTATGAGGCAATAAAAACTACACAGTGCAGTATGTTGCATTGCAGTAATGAACCAAATTATTATTCAACTCTGTATTTAAAAAACAAAACAAACAATAATGCTGTGGCCTGCCACATATAAAGACATTTACTGTGGTACTACATCTAAATTTCTCATGTAAAAAACCCACATATAAAGACATTTACTGTGGCATTACATCTAAATTTCTCAGGAAAAAGGTTTTAAACACCCATCAGTAATGTCCAATGCAACTGATAATAATTATTCTGGTACAAATGATGCTAAACACAATCTTGAATCTATTTCATAGTTTAGAATCTCTAGACGACAGACAAGTCTTGTGGAATGGTGGGTAAAGTGTCATTTTCTTCATACAATATCTCTTAGTCATTTTTTCCCACCCAGCGTGTTTCTGTTTGACAGAGAATATTTCACCTACTTCATACAATGAAACAAAATACAGAGCAACATATCAGCAGCAAATTAATAAATTAATGATAAAAATTCAATTCACTAAATCTGCTACTATTCTGCAATGCTTGTTGTTTTCTCCTGAAACATTTTTACTGTTATGACTTTACCCTCTGATACTTTCCTGTCATAATTACTTGCATGTGAGTAGCAAATTAGAGTACTTTTGTGGGAAAGTATGGTACTGTAAGCTTTTGTGGAAAAGCATGGTGTAGTAAGCTTTACATATCCATAATTGGTAAGCTGGCCTACTGTATAAGGACAAAAATGCTAATATAACACCTGATAAGCTGATTTACTTTACACCTACGGTAATGGAAGCTTAACCTTTCTTCTTTGAGCATCTATGAAGTTAGTTTAATGTATCAAATTCTGACACATTATTCAATACTCAGAAACACTTGTGTTTTATCATTAACATAATACAGGCTACTTCAAACATCAATATTATATTTTACTCAAAAACTATAAAAATCCATTAGTAATTAGCAAACATCATTTTTTTTTTACCACTTACGAAACTAATACCAAGATAGTGAACTCAAGTTGGAAAACGATATAAATTTTATATGATATGACATTTAACAAAGCTTATAGGTTGTGGGCTAGACTCTTCTATATACAAAGTAGCAACTTAACTAACCTGCACTCGGATGTATCTAGCCTATAGCCTATAAACTTTTAAGTTAAAAGTCACATCAAAATCATATGATAAATACCTTGACATGACTTTTAACTTAAAGCTTATAGATTATACGCTGGATACATCCACATACAGGACATGCAACATAACGACCACTGCTTGTCAATGAAAACCAAACCATCCTTAAACATAATGTGCTAAATAACTAGAAATCCTGTGGAATCCCACATTCATATCTTAGTGGCTCATTACTCAGGTCTAGCTTACCAGTACCCCAATGAGACATAAACTTGGTTTTGTAATTACAAAAATAAACTACCAGAAGAGGCCTACGTTTGCCTTGACCAAACCCTGAGGGCTAAAACTGCCCCAACATTGTTCCATTACTCAAAATTGTCCCGAATTCTTGATACCCTGGCCCTAAGGCTTGTTACTATGCCCACTCACCAATAGCCCAGGGTAAATATCTGCCAAACTAAATGACCATGGCTAAACAATTGCTATTAATTAACCAGGACTCGGGTATTTCTATTAATTACTATTAGACTTTTACTATTAATTACTATAAGTATATTAACTACTCTACCTAATTATAATTGACGTCCACGGTCATTCCAAGATGTGGGCATTAAGGCCCCAAAGGTTTCTAGCCACACAGCCTCATCCCGGGCTAATTAAGTTAATTAATGGTAATTAAGAAGGAATTAGTTCAAATATTTCAACAAAAAAGCTCAAATAAGCTTCGAGCTTCTCCAACCAGTATGACAGGTAGAGAAAAGCAGCCTTATTTAACTACCATATTTTACGTATTAAAAGTCATTACCCTTCGTTAATTACTATCCTAGATTAAAACAACCATATTAATTAATTTATCTTTAGGTTTCCATTCGCTTTCATCCATTAGTTACGTTAATTACCGAGAAAATAACGAAGAAAGAGACGTCCGTCTTACCTTCATTGACCCTTTCCTTGTCAATGTAAACAAAAGGTTGCCAGAAACCATTTTTAAAGTCGTATTTTATTCCTATCGAGTGCGTATATGAGCACCAGAGCGCGCTTGTGAGCACGCAGTGAGTGAAATATACATTAATGTATTAATTATACGCATTTTTAAAGCTTTTTAGACGATTAATTTGTATATATGAAGGGTTTCCACTCTGCACGGTTTAAGACGGAGCCGATGGTTCTTGTTCCAAAAATTAGATTTTGTAGAGCTCTTTTCAAATATATATTAACAAATAACAAATAAACAATACAAAACAAGTTATTAATATATGGTGTAATTTAAATTAAACATGAAAATGTATTTAGTTCCTTAATAAGGATTCGATATATGCTAAAACCGATGACGTCATACAGCCTCTTTTACCTGCCGAACTGGGGTGAGTGATAAGCGTAAAATGACGAAGGCATGATAAAAATAACCCATCTTTACTTAAAAACACGAGTATGTCAGCAGATTATTCCCCATATGGAAGGTTTAAATTTACAATACTGCATCTGTAGATTAAGCTGGCCTGCAATTCGTCTAACAAGCCATACATGTGCCTAAATATTACCTGTATTACCTGCAGGCGAGTAGGAACCATTCGTCAGTCCTTTCCTCCTAAATATCCAAACCTTGGCTTCTCTGCTTTCATTCCCTTTAAATATATGGCACCTGTATCTGTAAATTAAGCTGGCATATTTATGCCTGTATAATTTACTGGTAATTACAGATAATTATAGGTATTCACATGTTTTTCATAGAATGCAATAGCAAATTTATTTTCCACTTACAGTAGAAGGAAGATTTATACATATTCTTGTGCCTTTTTTTATGTATGGGTCTACCTCCAAACGTCCATATTATCTCCCTACTTCATTTCCTAACAATTACAGTGCCATAACCATAGTTATAACCATTCTGACATCATACATAACTACTGTATGTTCAAGAGGATTGATTGAGATTCAGTTTACTAATGACCATAGCATAAATCTTTCATATTATACCTCGAATAGCCAGATGTTCTGAACATTTCCCCCATATAGTTAGGAGGAGGCAGGCCTTAGGCTTACCTATTTCAACCTGCTCCATGGCTGAGGGAAAGGTCCTTTGAGAGTTATCATAAAATATCTAAATCATACTCTTCCAAATGTGTTTCATTATTTATTCATCTAACTGTTTAATCTTTCAACACCTTTTTGGTATTGCCAAGGCAGCATTTTGATGAATAATTAAAAGATTATTGTAATTTTTCAAGGAGAACAAAAGTTTTGCGTCTCTGCTCGTCACAACCTATGCCAGCACTGACTAATTTCTGCTTAGTATAGCATGAGAGAGAGAGAGAGAGAGAGAGAGAGAGAGAGAGAGAGAGAGAGAGAGAGAGAGAGAGAGAGAGAGAGACAGAGACAGAGAGAGAGAGAGAGAGAGAGACAGAGAGAGAGAGAGAGAGAGAGAGAGAGACAGAGAGAGAGAGAGAGAGAGAGAGAGAGAGAGAGAGAGAGAGAGAGAGAATCTAACTGATTTTGCTCAGTCTAATTTAACCTCAACCAAACCATATTTCCGTGGCTTTTTTTTCTCACTTGAAAAATATGCACTAATATGCAATTTCACAATATGCTGATTAGACTGTAATGTAAATGTATTAATTACAGTTGAATCTGAAAGGATAATAGTTGTACAAAAACTATTTCTATTCAATTTTTATCAATATTTTTATATAATTTTCTCTTTACTTACAGCACTGCTCTGCAAATTTCCTTTGCAAATCAAACTTTAGTGTCTACTACATACTTCACTTTAATGATGGATTCCCTGTTACTGCTTCATTTCTCTCTGCATATTTATTTTGTCCAGTTTTATATTTAATCTTATTTGTCACCATATCATGTTATAAATTTTGTCTGCTAACATTCTATCGTGCAATCAAAGGCTTTGTTGGATAGATATGAAACATCCTCTATTAGACGACCTGTACTGACACTCATTATTACAAGTGATCAGTACAGATTCTTGCCTCTCAAATGTTCTACCACATGCCATTAAGTTGCTGTGAAAAATAAGTCCCAAAAACGTAACTTCCTTCTCCTAGGATAATGAAGGTATCTTTAAGATTAGCAGCAGTTTCCTTACAAGTGCTCCTTGTGAACTGACCAGCCATAGTATAAGAAAAACAAAATATGAAACCACTTACTGCATTAACTGACCTTTGCAAATCAACTGCAAATACACCATCGTGAGCAGTAATGCAGAAAAGTCTCAACAAACACTGAAGCTTTGACTGGAGAGGCAGATTCATAAGTGCTGTTACAACTGCCTTGTGGGACCCCTT
This sequence comes from Macrobrachium rosenbergii, assembly GCA_039081455.1. NCBI lineage: Eukaryota > Metazoa > Arthropoda > Malacostraca > Decapoda > Palaemonidae > Macrobrachium > Macrobrachium rosenbergii. The sequence continues at coordinate 53,025 of JANJGK010000034.1, forward strand.
ACTCTAAACTCATAAGGGTTTGATAAGGTATTGCCAATTCTAACCTCAATATACTTGTCATACAGCCAATATCTAACGAAATTATCTTATTACCTTGAATGCCCACCTCATGCTAATACTTACTCATTCCAAATTGTTACGTAGTATTACAAGCTTTTAAAAATAAGACTGCAATTGTCTGGCAATGATCAGCACAACCCTGTTGAATCTGAGTTGATAATCTAAGTACAAGATCTAAGGTGGACCAGTATTTCCTGAAACCATAACAAACAGAGGACGAACCATTATTCCATACATGACACATTAATCTGGAATATTCCATCTCATAAAACAATCTGCACACAACTTTAAAAGTGATACTGGCCTGTAGCTTGTGGGGACAATGTGGAATTTGAAGACGTTTCTTGAAAGGGGCAACATTGCCAACCTTCCAGGAATGAGGAAGAATGCCAGTCTTCCATTTTTGTTAGGTTTAAGAAGGAATCACTTAGCAAGTTCTGGAAGGTGTTTAAGCATATCACGATGAATGCCATTACTGTACTTGGTATTCCAGCCCGAGAAGAACCCTACAAGAGTTCAGAGGCCTGGTTGAACAAATCATTTATAACTAACTACAGTAACTGTACTTGGTAGTCAAATCACATGATGACAGAATTTCTCTTAATCCCCTCAACTGAAACTTAGCATTATAGGCTTCCCAATTTTGATTCAAAATTTGAAGTAACGCCAACTTTCAGAATGTCAGGAACACAGTGGAATAGTCCTTAGTTCAATATCTCAGAGAAACTCAAAGAAATGGAATTCTTATGGAGAGTCAACAGGCTTTTATAAACCCAGGACTGGCCCCAGAGGGAAACCAGCTTGCAGAGAGAGTGAGACAAGTTACAGGAAAAGGTGACAAAGAAATGAGGGGAAAAAATATTCAGATGTCAGCAGACATCTGCTCTTCTCTTAAACAATAGTGATCTTTAGATTCCATAACTGCACTATGCAAACTATTCCACATTTTAGTTGCAACCAAGATAAAGCTCCTAGTTAACTGAGTAGTATTGCACCCGCTATAAAACAACACACTGTTTGCAACAGAGCCTACCTATAGTTGCAAGCAAGCAAAAACAGCTATGTAAAGGGTCTCCAAATTTATACTATATAAAAAAAATAGACAGAATTCCCTCTTGACTTCACTAATATAGTTTCATTTCTTAGCTAAAGCACATTGATAGATTCTGTAGTGCACAAGTTATATTTATAACATCAATAACATTTTCTTAAAAGCCCACAAGTCTTATCCCATCAAGGAACAGCAGGTCTGAAGGGTTTGCAAGGTCTTTGGAATCAAAGTCAAGTGGAACTCAAAATTCTGAAAAAAGTTAAGGTCTTGACGTTAAGCCCAACCTGTTTCCTGTTCCTACCAGTTAATGGAAGACAAAAATCATCACTTCTGTGCCAGAATTCACCAACAGCCCAATTAAAATCAGAATTGACAGAGGGGGAACAAATGCTCAAGTCTATTCGAAAGAACTTGAAATGAAAAGGAAAATTGTCACACCCAATCAAAGATTCATCAACAGAAGAACAATTGCTCGAGTCTCTAACAGGGGCCATTGGTATAGATATTATGAAATGTCATTGATCCATCATTTATAATATGTAAGATCACTGGAATGGTTATAATCAATGATCCTTCCTCCTGCATCAAAAATCTCCACACCAACGTGAATTGTGGGAATTAAAATCCCAAGAAGCTGAAAAACTTGAGGGAACTGATTGACTAATGCTTGAACCTCATTCAAAGTAGATCTGGACCTAGGGAGAAAATGGTCATCTCACATTCAAACAATACGTATACATATAGCAACTGCTTCAAGAACAGTGTTCAGAGGAACGCTGGAATGTTGCAGAGATTTGGCAATAATTATTGTAACACCTCCATGAGTGTGACTGCGATCAGTGAGATTCGTTTCACAAGTATATAAATAAAGGTTGTATAATGCATCGCCTACTTTGGTTTCTTGAAGGCACACACCACCTGGAATATGACTGTGTTAATTAACATGAAGTCTTCAGACCAATTATTTTGTTTCCAGCCAATTTACTCTTTGTCTGACCTTGCAATGTACTCACATTACAAGGACAGAGATTTGTGCCAAATTTATTGGGCCTAGAATTAAGATTTCTCTTCATGGCTTCTGAAGAGGAGTGACTTCTCTTACACATCTGTTTACCTAGTCTTCACAATCTCATAACAAGACTCAGGAACCTTTGCAATTACTTCGTTGGTTACACCAGTAATCTCAGATTCTTTACCGAGTGGAAGGCAGGGTCGAGTTTTAGCCGAAGAGTAATAACAGATTTCACAGAGCTGAACCTAGTCATTCAGCATTCCGTGACCTCTGGCCTACCATAAGCAAGGCTCAAGCCATCAGACAACACCAGAAGCTATTGTTAAACCAGTTTTGAAAGGTGCATTTGATTACCAAAATCTAAGCTTACAAAGGCCAGTTTCAAATGTCACGTATATCCACATTGCTAGAATATGCTACCATATTCTTGAACGTTAATTTATAGTAGTTATCTTGAGAAGATAAATGCTTTGTTGGATAGTCAGAACAGCTTATAGAAAAATATACTGTATTCTACAGCGACTCCTGTAGTGATCTTTAATACATGACAGGTATACACAGAGTTCTTTTAAATAATTTACAGTCCACTGGAATAAATTACAGCAGCTTTTGAGAATCTGAAAGACTACCTGCATTGGAAATACTGTGTACGCACTATAAATTCAAATTAATCTTACAAAAACACGGATAAAAGTAAATTTAGTACATCAAGGAAGTGTGCTAGGTCCTATCCTCTTTCATATATGTACTACAAAGGACGTGACATAAACCACTCTTGCGTATCGCAAGCCCAAGTATCCAAAACATGGTTCAACTAGTCAGCTACATAAAATACATCTCGATCTCAAAGTGACAGCAATTCTGGTAGAAGATAAAAGCTACAATGAACCTCATTTTATTGTTCCAAATTCTCTGCTAACATCCTACATAGCTCACCATGTATTACAATTCATTATAAGGATAAAACATTAATTTACATATACCTGTATACCAACATTTTGATTTAATACTCTACCTACTGAATATTTAAATTAGAGTGAAATAAATTTTTTGCCCGGTTAAAAACACACAATAGTTATGACCACCATTTGTCAAGAGTACCTTATCCAGCCACATTACACCATAAGCTATTGCCACATAGATTTCTAATACTTTTTCAAGAGCATCAAAGGACTGAAACCAGATACCAACAGGTGCACCTTGTCTCCAGTAAGACAGGTGACTAACTTAAGAGTCACATTCCCAACAGCCATAAAAATCAAAACACTGAATTGCTACCCATACAAATGCACTTACAGTTATTTGTCTGAGTCACTACAAAACTACAATGGTAACAAAAAAGGTTCCAAGCACACACAATCAATCCCTTGATTTGGGTGAATTGGGTCTGGTTTCTGAAAAATCTGCTGTGAACCTCTGAATGTCATCAGTCACAGAAAAGTGGGGAAAACAATCATGTCTCAATGTTACGACACAAAAAACCTCAAGTCATAAACTGTTCCCAGCCTGGATCCATGTGAGTAATGGCTACACATAACGAGTCTTTTTAGTCAAATCAGAACCTATTGTTCCCTGAAGAATGCCCATAATATTTTTTGTCTGCTCTTGTGAATGGTAGTACCTGTACTATCTGTATTTAAAAAAGACCTGTGGATCGCTGCCATTAAGATGCAATTTTCCTTTGACAGCAGCTTGCTGGCAGTTCCCAATATCCTGGTTCCTGTAAAACAAAGCTCCTATTAATACAAATTAAATTTCAAATTTGAAAATTATCAATAATTTCATACTGAACTTTTTCAAAGAAGTATTTATGTTCAATGTCCAATCCCAGAAAACTCACTACTTAATATGTTTCTACTAAAATCTAACCTTTTTACCTAAGTCATACAAGTTACAATTAATGAACTAGAATGTTTTTATTATGGAAATTCAATCTACTGAGAACTTCTGACTCTTACTTTCATAAGTAAAGATCAAAGCAAGAAACGTCAACTGCATATACAGTAATACACACACATGCTAACCTGAACCCCAACAACAGCTCAAGATCAGAGCACATACGAATTCTTATATCTGAAAGTTTCCCAGCAGACATGAAGTGCACAGCATCACCCAGAAAAATGCAAACGGAAATAAAATAAGCTCAATGAAAATGGGTTCAACCAACACTTCAACATCACATGAAATGTAAACATCTGTGGCACAGAGTAATACTTATTCAATACTGACCACATCTAGGACCAGATGAAACACAAGTGATTTTACATACTCCAACGCACTGGCAAAAGTGAACCAAGTTGGTTGCATAGAAACAGTTGGTTTTGAGAACTTGAAACAAAGATGTGGTTTTGAAAACAATACAAGGAAAGGGAGGCAGCACTGAAATTCTACCCGAGACGAGGATGAAAGTCCCTTGAGATGAAATATTGAAAGACAGAGAAATGAATCAATTCTGTTATGAAGATTGTACCGTTAGGTCAGGTAAGGAACACTGAGTACAAGAGGCATCAGAAAGCGAACTGGATAGTAAGGGAAAACATCAAAAAGAGGAAGCTATAAAAAACTAGACAGAATGAATGTCAAAACAGAGTACAAAATATTAGAAAATATACCATCCAAAGGTGGCTGGTACAAACATGCTAAAAACAAAACACTATAAGGTGTGTAACTGTGCCCGAGATGTAACATATAACATAAATTTTCATAACAGAATTTGGATACTGTTAAAGTTGGCTTATATTTCCTTGTCTGACAGACAAAGCTGTAACAATAGTTTTCTTTTACAGAAAACTAAAAAACCAAGATTCTATATTGCGTTTTTTTCTGTGAAACTGACCCAAGATTCTTCTCTCAGTTTTAGGAAGGAATTTCAACCAGCGTCAGGAGCCTTTGAAGAACTAAGTGAATTCACCTCCACATTGGAGTTACTGCAATTATATTCTGATGCCATGCTGGGTTCATAACCCCCAGATCACCAAGACAAGACAACAGGGAAAAAGTTTAAAAAGGTGAAAAAGTAATGTAAATAAGCCAATGCAAGGGTGTTAGCCAATTGCTTAAACTGGAATAACTGAAAGAAGACTATTACTCCATATCTAAACATTGCCAGTTCCAAACCTTGCACTTTTAAAAGACAAGAAATTAAGTGCCTATATTTAACACAGCACAGCCATTTTCTGAAAATGTTAATATGATATTTTCATAATAAAATAAATTTTTGAACATACTTACCTGGTAGTTATATATATAGCTTAAGTCCCTGACGCGCGGCAGAATTTCAAAACTCGCGGCAATCGCCGATGGGTAGTCAGGTGTACCACTAGTGCGCCCTCTACCCAGGTACCTTGAACCATTCCAACTGTTCCTCAGATCTTCCATGCCCCTAGTCTCTAGAGGGGAGGAGGGTGGGAATTTAATCATATATAACTACCAGGTAAGTATGTTCAAAAATTTATTTTATTATGAAAATATCATTTTTAAACATCTGACTTACCTGGTAGTTATATATATAGCTGATTGACACCTTTGGTGGAGGGTCAGAGACAGCCAACATCTTTGGAATTTTGCTTAAGGGTTAATAAACCAACTTAAGGTTCTTACCTGGTTTAAGGAAGCTGACTTCAATGAACTCCCCCTCATTATGTCTGCTTTCCTTAAGAGGTCCAGCGATCCACTCAGGGGGCTGAAGACCTCTAAGAGCTGCCAACCGGTATACCAACCTCTATGTGACAGACAACCTATAATACCCTTGTTCCGGGCGCTGCCAAGGAACAAACTGATTACCTGACTAAAATCAATGATTGCGGAAGATTGCGTCCAATCTCCACAAACAACCATAAGATTACAACTATTCCAAGGCAAGAATCAAGGGCATCGAATTATGGGATTGCGGGGGTAGTCCCCTCTCCCACTACTGAGTTAGCTGCTATAAACGGTCCCAGTGTATAGCAGTCGTCATAAAGCGTTTGTACTTGCTTCAAGTAGTGTGAGGCAAACACTGACTTGCTTCTCCAGAAGGTAGAGTCCATGATACTTTGTAGGGACCTATTCTGTCTAAAGGCTACAGAGGTTGCAACCGCTCTGACCTCATGGGTTTTAACCTTTAGAAGCTTAAGGTCCGCTTCATTACATTCTGAATGCGCTTCCCTTATCAACTGTCTAATGAAAAAGGATAACGCATTCTTTGACATTGGTAGAGAGGGCTTCTTAACTGAACACCAAAGCGCCTCTGACCTGCCTCGTAAATTCTTCGTCCTTTGCAGGTACGCTCTCAGAGCTCTTACCGGACAGAGGACTCTCTCTAACTCCTCACCTGCGATCTCTGCCAGATTCATAATCTCGAAGGACTTGGGCCATGGTTGTGAAGGCCGTTCATTCTTAGCTAAAAACCCCAATTGTAGAGAGCAGATAGCTTTGCCGTTCCTAAAACCGACGGTTTTATTGAAGGCATGTACTTCACTGACTCTTTTAGCTGCCGCCAAGCAAACCAAAAATAGAGTCTTCATTGTGAGATCTTTAAATGAAATCTCTTGCAAAGGTTCGAACCTATCGGACATGAGGAACTTTAGGACCACGTCTAGGTTCCACGCTGGTGAGATCTGACTTTTCTCTTTGGTAGTCTCGAATGATCTGATAAGGTCTTGGAGATCCTTATTGGCAGACAAGTCCAAGTTTCTGTGTCTGAAGACCGCTGCCAACATGCTCCTGTATCCCTTAATAGTAGAGACTGAAAAGTTACGTCTCCTCTTAAGGTAAAGAAGAAAATCCGCTATCTGGGTCACAGAGGTACTGGACGAGGACACGGAGTTGTTTTTACACCAACCTCTAAAAATATCCCACTTGGATTGGTATACCCTGATGGTAGATGACCTCCTAGCTCTTGCGATCGCTCTAGCTGCCTCCTTCGAAAATCCTCTAGCTCTTGCGAGTTTTTCGATAGTCTGAAGGCAGTTAGCTGTAGACCTTGGAGGTTTTGGTGATACCTTTCCAAGTGGGGTTGTTTGAGTAGATCTGGCCTTAGGGGCAGACTTCTCGGCGTGTCCACCATCCATTCCCGCACCTCTGTGAACCATTCTCTTGTTGGCCAAAAGGGGACCACTAGAGTCATCCTGGCGCTCTCGTGGGACACGAACTTCTGAATGACTCTGTTTATGATCTTGAAGGGGGGAAAGGCGTAAACGTCCAGGTTGGACTAATTTAAAAGGAACGCATCTATGTGCATTGCCTCGGGGTCTGGCACAGGAGAGCAGTACGCCTCCATCCTCTTCGTTTGAGCTGTGGCGAAGAGGTCTATGCATGGACGACCCCAAATCCGCCACAATTCTCTGCAGACATCTTGGTGAAGAGTCCATTCTGTTGCCAGGACTTGACCTTTCCTGCTCAGACTGTCTGCCCTCACATTTCTTTCCCCCTGAATGAAACGTGTCAACAATGTCACATTTTTCTCCTTGGCCCAGATAAGGAGTTGCCTCGACGTTTCGTACAGTGACCTGGAGTGGGTTCCTCCTTGTTTGTTGATGTAGGCCAACGCCGTCGTGTTGTCGGAGTTGACCTGTACGACCTTGTCTTGGACTGAGTGTTGTAACTCTTTGAGGGCTAAAAATATTGCAGTCAGCTCCTTTTGATTTATGTGGAGCTTCTCTTGCTCTGGTCCAGAATCCTGATACTTCCAACTTTCCCAATGTTGCTCCCCACCCCGAGTCCGACGCGTCGGAGAACAACACTAGGTCTGGGTTCTTCTGTTTTAATGAAAGGCCCTCCTGAAGCTTGACTGGGTCGTTCCACCACTGAAGGCACTGTTTCATCGCCTCTGAAATGGGGATACACTCTTTCTCTAGCCCGTCTTCTCTGCTCCAATACCGATTGAGGTGGAATTGGAGTGGGCGAAGGTTTAGTCTTCCTAAGGAAACGAACTGTTCTAGCGAGGAAAGGGTCCCTAGCAGGCTCATCCATTCCCTCGCCGAGCACATCCGTTTCCCCAGAAAGTCCTTTAATTTTACTAAGGTCTGTTCCATCCTTGATGGTGACGGAAAAACCCGAAAATCCCGAGACTGAATCCTCATCCCTAGATACAGGATCTCTTGAGATGGGGTCAGATGTGACTTCTGCCTGTTTACCAGAAGTCCTAGTTCCTCTGATAAACAGACTGTCGTTTGAAGATCCTCCAGACAGCGATTGAAGGAAGGAGCTCTGAGAAGCCAGTCGTCCAGATACAGAGAGGCCCTGATGCCTCTCGTGTGCAGCATTCCCGCTACATTCGACATCAGTCTGGTGAATATTTGGGGCGCCGTGTTTAGGCCGAAGCAAAGAGCCCGAAACTGGAATACCTGTTCCCTGAAGACGAATCTCAGGTATTTCTTGAAGCCCGGGTGGATAGGAATGTGGAGATATGCGTCCTGAAGGTCCAAGGAAACCATCCAGTCGTGTTGTCTGACTGCCGCTAACACTGATTTTGTTGTTTCCATGGAAAACTTCGTCTTTTGTACAAAGGCGTTGAGGGCACTCACATCCAGTACTGGTCTCCAACCCCCCGAGCTCTTGGGAACCAGGAAAAGGCGGTTGTAGAATCCTGGCGAATCCAGATTTTGTATTTTCTCTATTGCGTTTTTCTGCAATAATAACGAAACTTGCTGTCGAATCGCCTGTGCCTTGGACTCGTCTCTGTATCTGGGAGACAGATCTATTGGTTTGTCTGCCAACGGGGGCTTTCTTAGGAAAGAGATTTTGTATCCATCCTTGAGTAGTTGAATGGACCAAGGATCCGCTCCTCTTTTCTCCCATACCTGCCAGAAGTTTAACAGCCTGGCACCTACCGCTGCCTGAAGGGGGGGAACGTCAAGTCCTGTTTCTTCCCTGTCTAGAGGCACTCCTTGCTGCAGATCTTCTACCCGCCCTCGAGGAACCTCTACCTGAGGGCCGACCACGAAAGGGCTGAGATCCCTGAAGCACAGAAGCCTCAGCCTTACTCTTTTTAGTCATGAAAGTCGTTGGTAAGACTTTCTTTGCTGTCTTCGATATAAGATCTTGTGTGGTTTTCTGAGCTAAGGAGGTAGAAATCTCTTTAACCAAGTCTTGAGGGAAGAGGTGAGAGGAAAAAGGGGCGTAAATTAATTCCGCTTTTTGACTGGATGTGACCCCATTAGCTAGGAAAGAGCAAAGATGGGTCCTTTTCTTCAAGATTCCTGCTGAGAAAAGCGCCGCTAATTCGCTGGCACCGTCTCTGATTCCTTTATCCATACACGACATAAGATGTACAAATTCTTCTTTGTCGGTCGTGCTGAATAATCCCATCTTTCTTCCTAACGCTCCCAGGGTCCAGTCCAGAAAGTTAAAGACCTCGAAGGCCCTAAAAATTCCTTTGAGGAGGTGGTCCAACTCTGATGTTGACCAACAAAACTTCGTTCTCCCCATGGCCACTCGGCGAGATGAATCAACAAGATTCGAGAAGTCTCCTCGGGAAGAGGCAGGTATTCCAAGGCCGAACGATTCTCCCGTTTGATACCAAACGCTCGATCTTGAAGCTAGTTTGGCTGGAGGAAAAGCAAAGGGTGTCTTTCCTTGTTCTTTCTTTGAAAGCATCCATTCATTCATCATTTTGAGAGCTCTCTTGGACGAGCGGGACAAAACCATCTTCATAAAAGCTGACTCCTTAGGCGCCTTCCCAAGAGTAAATTCTGAAGGTGGGGAACGAGGAGCCGTCGGAATAAAGTTTTCAGGGAAAACCTCCGCAAAAAGTTTCATAAGTTTTTTGAAGTCTGATGAAAGTTGAAGGCCTTTACTATCTTCTTCTTCCGAAACTTGTTCGATCAGATCCACAGGAGACTGAGGGATATCATCAATCTCTTCTTCTGATTGACCAAAAACCAAAGAAGCGACTTCTTTCAAAGTATCACCTTGACGCTCGGCGTCCTGGCGTCCAGTCTCGTGACGTCTGGTGTCTTTGTGACGCCTGGCGTCCTGGCGTCCAGATTCTTGACGTCTAGCGTCCTGGCGACCAAGATCTTGACGCCTGGCGTCCTGGCGTCCATCCTCTTGAGCTACTCGGGCGTCCTGGCGTCCAGACTTCTGACAATCATTGTTCCGTCCAACCTTAAGGTCGCTTGAGAACTGGCCGCCTGTGCGACATCTGTCAAAAGCTTCCTCAGGCTGACGTAAAATGATTGAGGTTTCTTGAATAGGCGAAACATTTTCACATTCGCTGTCCCGCTGCACCCTGAAGTCACTTGAGAGCTGGCCGCCTGTGCGACATCGGTCAAAAGTTTCCTCAGGGCGACGTACAGCCATCGGTGGACAAACGTCTGCATCCGTCTTATCTGCAGGCTGAAAGACTTGCATCAGGGAAGAGAGTTTCCGTTGCATGTCCTGAATTAGACTGATCTGCGGAGCTACCTGTTGCTGGGGATCGACATGGGGAGCCGCAATATCAACTACTAATTCATTTTCATCGATGCGACGTTGGAAATGAAGTTTCGGCGACGCCTCCGGTCTTATTTCGTCATCAGCGGAAGCAGACGGCCGCCCGTGCAACAAGATACGTCTGCTTTTCACTGGAGAGCAATTGTCCGAACTAAGAGGGGAACGCTCTGGGCTGCTCCAGTGACTACATCCCGGAGTAGGAAGTGTCAAATCCCGACGCCGCTCCACCGAAGGAAGTTTCCTTTTGAGGGGTCTCGATAAGGTCGTATGACGCCAGTCCCTTCTAGTAACAGCGTCCTCCGACGAGGATGAAAACACTTTAACCTCGCCTTTCCTATGGCGAGGGTGAGCGTCCTGGGAAGCGTCAACAGGTACGCTCGAGGGGACGACTGCTCGGTAGCTAAAGCCTCTCGCCTCCCTTCGTCTGTCGACATTCCTTCTCACAGGGGTTGGTGAGCTTGGAAGAGGTCTAGGACTAGGAGCACGACAGGACCGAGCAACCGCACCCTCCACAACACTTGCACTCTTATTTTTCTCATTAGCACTTGAATGTTTCAGATCTCTGACATTCGACCATAAATCCTCTCTGTCTCTTGCGAGGGATTCTACCTTTTGTCCAAGGGTTTGAATGGCCGTCATCATGTCCTTGAAGGTTGGTTCCTTATCAGTATCAGTGGGGGGTTCTGGGACTACCACTACTGGGGAATGAATAATAGGATTGATATGAGGAGAATCTTCAATTCCCTGACTATCTCTAGAAGAGCGAGATTTACTACTCCCGGCTCTTCTGATCCTATCCCTTTCAAGCTTAGAAACATATCGGTAGTAATCCATCCACTCTCTTTCTGATAAACCAAAACATTCATCACATCTATCCTTTAACTCGCAATTTTTCCCTCTGCATTTTACACAAATAGAGTGGGGATCCAACGCGGCTTTAGCAAGCCGGGTTTTACACCCCCTCACACACATTCTCACACTCGAAGCAGAGTCAGACATCTTGGAAAGTGAAAAAATCGTAAGAAAAATCCAAAGCGAGCAAAGGTCAAAATCAACAATATCTAACAAATCCAGAAAATCCAAATCAAATCCAAAAAACGAGCGAAAGCCAAAGCCAAAGTGTACTTCACCAAAACTCTGTGAAAATCACGGGCCAAACGAGCAAAATTCTTAACGATGCAACCGGTATGGCGGCAGGGAAGATCTGAGGAACAGTTGGAATGGTTCAAGGTACCTGGGTAGAGGGCGCACTAGTGGTACACCTGACTACCCATCGGCGATTGCCGCGAGTTTTGAAATTCTGCCGCGCGTCAGGGACTTAAGCTATATATATATAACTACCAGGTAAGTCAGATGTTTAAAATTAAGAGTTTACAAGCCTATATAACTGCTAACTTAAGATTTTCTATTGAAATTAACTAATGTATATCACAGGAGAGGCTACAGTTTCTAAGAAGACTTACCTTACATTGCAGTCCACCAAAGCTCATATCAAACGGGGACAATAAAGATTCTTCATCTGCATTTTAGTCCAGCAAACTTCAAGTCAAAATGGGTCTTCTTTATTGCATTAGTTTCACCCTGAAATAAAATGTGGTCCTTCAGTATTGAATTCAAAAGGTCAAAGGTCGTCCATTAATAATCTTAGCCTATCTCTCATGTCAGTACAAGTGCCCTGTGCATTAAGATTGATTCAGTAACAATGTGGAAAGGTACTACAGAAACAATGTAGGCACATCACAGGTGGTCCACAAATAATACAGGCCCGTCTCCAATTCACTAAAACTATTCTGCAAATCAAAATTGTCTGATAATAATGTAGTCCTGACTGACTCACTACAAATGCAGTAATCACAGATCTAAAATGCAGTTCAGGAGCAAAATCTTCTGATACAACTCAACTTTGAAATGCAGGAAAGTCAAGGTTTGATTGACATGGGCAGAACAAATAAATCATTGGAGATCACGATGACCACGTTATGAAGACGCCTAAGGCTAATACTTCATACTGGAGAAGCTAGGGACACAGAAAACCCAGTGTTAATTTCTGTGGAGAAGTGAAGTCATAGTTAGCACAGTCAAAGATTTTTTCCCTGAGTTTGCAGATATAAACAGTCCAGGCCATGCCAATCATTTTAGCAGTACTACAGTATTTGCAAATTTTACTACCTCTGAATCTGTGAACTTGCATACTGCAATATTAATTCTAAATAAGTGCTATTTTCTCACCATGCAAATATAGCTGATATATTTTGGGTTGTGGCAGAGCCCACCATACAGCTTTCACTTGCCAGAGTCAACAGAGGAGCTTCTGTAAAACTTGCCATTTTCTCAAAATTCAGAACACTTTGCTGGGAGAGCTTTCAACTCTGAAATGACCAGAGTTTTCCCTTCTGTCAGTTAAGTCATCACCTGGACTGCACAGTGGGTCTCCCAAATTAATGGACCTATTGGATCTTCAACAGACATCAAAATGATTTAAGACAAGACATACATCACATTAAACCTGGCAAGGATTTCCATATAATGCACAGATAGTTACCATAACTTGAAGGATGGACTTTACATAATTATGCTCAATTTCAATATTAGTATTTCGAAAGTCTTTCTGGGCTACTCGATTGCTAAGACAAACCTTCCAGTTCAGCAGTACCTACATTCAACACACTTTGGGAGCCTGGCTTTCTGATAAGTAACAAAGTCTGTCGAATATTCTCCAGATATCTTACAACTGGCAAAAATTCCTCATAATTCCTAACCTCAATATCAATCTTTCAAATTCTTCTAAAAGTCCCATACCTGACTTTCATAAAACCTTTTGTTCAACATGGTCAATTTACAGTTTTTTACAGGAGTTAACCGGCAAACAAAGTTGTTCCTAACTGTACAAGTTTCAATGTTATACAGATAGTCAAAGGCATTAGTTTTACAATTACACTAAAGCAGAATAATTCTAGTTTTATTCAGGCCTTACCATTAAAGGATGTGGATCCAGATGATAAACGGGTCTTCTTGGCCGCAAGTATAAAACGTACTCAGGTGTCAGTCCCATCAAGTACACAACACACAGGAATTGTAACTCTTCTTTTCCTCCGAGCGAGTACCATTCCCCAGGTGCTTAGCCTGAAAGGAAAACACTAAATCAGATCCTGGTAACATCAATTCAAGGCACTGTACAGAAATACTTTTGCACCTCGCAACTTAAACTGTCTTATTTAGATTATAAGTATCCCTAATGATTCACTTACATCTTGATTCTCTGAAGTGACACTTAAAAGTGTCCTAAGCTGATAGCGTCCTAAGGTTTCTACACAAACAGGCAAGTGGTTTTTTCAAGTATGTTTCAAGATCAAGAAGCCTTCCCTTCACAAACTTCCAATACGAAATGGCTATTCATATCAAGAACAGATATCCTGTGCAATCATTTTACATTCCTTGAAGACTACACAAAGAATCAAACTGCTGTTGTGACACTCTTGTATGGATAATTTTCATTCTCTCAATAACTACATTAATCTTGGCAGCAATCTCTTAGAAACTCAAAAAACTATAAGGCTTGTGATCTGTACAAAGTACCATCGTTACTTGTGGGTCCTAATTCTCTCTTCTTTACTCTCGCTCGGATATTCAAGAAATAAACACGAAGTGATCAGATTAAACATGACTATATTCTCCCAAAAAAATTTTCTGTGTTGATGTGATTGATTTTATATAAATTTGCCTATGAAGCCACACATGGGGGACTTTCTAAAGAGGGAGTTGGAGTGGCTGGACAGTACGATGGAAGACAGGTGAAAAACAGAGTAAATTAAAGTATAAATCATACACTTATTTCATCACACTAAAACTAGCGTGGATTTCAATATAAAATGAACCGTTCCATTCAATGAATCCAGATTTAACTCTAATTATAATAATATACCATGAAATTAATTCAATCAACATTAAGTTCCATACACAGTACAAGGAATCCTCACGATCTGAAATGAGATTGTTGTTTGTGCACAGGAACTTGGCCTCTTAATGGAGGGGGATCTTGGATTTCATTGACAAAACGAGTGTAACTAAAATTAGGATGACCCAAAACAAACTCTTCACAAACTAAAATTCATTCAGTAATTTATGTAAAGTATACAACACTCTTCACATCTACAATCAAACTTCCATTGCATCAACCCTTACTTTCATTTCAGCTCCTTCAGAATTTCCACGAACATGAATATTTATACTGACCAATAAAAACTTTCGCTTTAAAATCTAGACTCTTTTAGTACTGCAAGTTACGTTTTACCAGTTTCCTAATCCTCTACTTTCATGTCCATGACAAGAATTGAAAGTGTTACACCCTATCTGAATGCAGTATACTAGAGATAAGACAGAATTTCATACTACATATTATTCAAGACTCACCCTGGATAATCCAGATTTTGATGTCATAAGCCAGCAGTCAGGTGGAGGGGCAAGGGTTGTGCTTGCCCGTTCCTGCCCTGGGTCATATGTGAGCAAGGAGGTTGGGTTCCCTTGGTGTTCCAGTTTTCCTTCCAGCTTCCAAGGACTGAGACTGAACTTTCTTTACTCGCATCTGCAAAGGGAAACTTTATGTAGGGAGCAAAACTTACTCGAATGCAAAATGACATAGCCTAAACCTTCCCTTCATCAGTTGATCAAGATATACTTCTTTTAAGTACCTCCTGACCTTATGCAGTGCAGTGTAAGATATGTGACAGATTAAACCTTATGCTGTGCAGTATAAAATATATAAGTGACACAGAGTAAAATGCATGAAAAAATCCCAGTGCATACTATAGAGGGATGAATGAATTTTTATTTAGCATTTCCCTTCGTTTTGTGTGTGTGAGAGAGAGAGAGAGAGAGAGAGAGAGAGAGAGAGAGAGAGAGAGAGAGAGAGAGAGAGAGAGAGAGTAATTGTCGTTAGTGAGAGTTTCGGTTGTTGGAAGAGGGATGAGGGTCGTTAGTTGGAGTTTGTTTAAGGCGCTCTGTCTGTCTGTCTGTCGGTAGTTCAATCTTGAGTTGAGGTTCAACTTGAAAGGAGTCAGTTCAGTTCGTCTGAGTTTTTGATGCTGTTGTTATCGGTGCATGTGTCTCGTCTTCCTTTTGTTATTGTATGTTCGTGAGTCGTGTGTTTTCCTGTTTAATGCCGTTTGTTGGTTGAGAGTCCGTTTTAGTTTTGTCTGTGTGGTTTTGTGTGCTGTGTTGGCGACCGTGGACCCTTAATCCATCTCCCAGCAACCGAGGATCAGGGTGAGTGTTCTATGTATCTGTGTTGTGTGTTGTTTTTGTGTTTTGAATTCCACCACATTATATTTGGCGCCCAACGTGGGGCAACTGGTGTTGCAGTTGCAATTAAGATTGGTGGCGGGTAGTGTGACTGGAGGAAAGGATGGAAGAGGAACTGGTGAGGTTGAGAGAGGAGAATGCATGGTTAAAGAGTGAGAATGAGAAATTGAGGCTTCAGTTGGAAGAGATGGGATCATTGGTAAAAGGAGCGAAAGAGGAAATGAAAGGGGAGATGAAAGAGTCAGAAGAGAGAATGGAAGAGAGGGTGGATAAAAAGTTGGAGGGAATGATGAAAGGTGTGGAAGAAATGGTGAAAGGTATGTTCAAGGGTGTTTTTGGAGAAGGGGCTGTTGGAGGCAGCTCCTCTGGAACGTGTGAAGGGGCAAGAGAGAAAGAAAAGGAGGAAGAAGTGAATGGAAGCGTGAGTGATGAAAGTGATGTGGGAATAGGAAGTAAGAAACGAGAGAATGAGAGGCAGGGTAAGGAAAAGGGGAATGAAAAGCAAGGGAAGGAACAGAGAGAAAGTAAAGATAAGTCAGGGGAAGAAAAAGGGAAGAAGGGAAAAGGAAAGGAAACTGGTAAGAAGGGTAAGGAAGTGGGAAAGCAGGAAAGAAGGGAGAGGGTAAAGATAGTAGTGATTGTGAGGTGGATGGAGGTGAGTGGATAAAAGTGGATAAAAAGAGGGGGAAGAAGAGTGTAATGAGTAAGATGAATGTAAGTGCGGAAGTGAACTCTTTGTATTCGGAAGAGGGTATGAAAGGACAGAGTGAAAGTAGCGAAAGTGAGAGTGAAAGTGAGAAAGAAGTGAGAAAGGCTATGTATGTGAGGGAGGTACCCCGGTGTGAAAGGTATACAGTAATGAGTATGGAAGTAGGGATGTGCATGATTTTTTTAGGGAGTATGAAAGGTTTTGCCAGGATAAGTATGGGGAAAGTAAGAGAGTGTGGGCACGAGAATTAGGAGAATATTTGACTGGGTTTTTGCTTGATATGTATAGGGTTATTATGAGTGTGGGAGATGTTGAGTATGACAAGGTGAAAGCTAGACTAGTTGAGCAAGCGAGGCGTATGAAAGCGAGTGTTAAATATAAGAGGAAGAATGGATTTGATGAGGCAAGAATGAAAGCTGGGGAAACCTTGTCACTGTATGCTTGTAGGCTGGAGACGTTGGCGAGGAAGAAGTTTGGGGATGATGGGATAGATGAATGTAAGGAGTTAGTACGAAAGTTGTTAGAGACAGTGCCAGATGGAGTGAGAGAATTTGTGAACTTGAAGCGGAAGGAGAAGAAAAGATGGACGAGTGAAAGGTTGACTTGGGGAGAAATTTTGGAAATTGTAGAAGATTATGAGCTTGACAGGGTTATAAACGAGAGTGTAAGGGCTGGGGTAGATGAGAGAGTGCCAGAGTTTGGAGGCTTTAGGGGTGCAGTGTTGAGGGGCCCAATGAGAATGGCAGATAGTGTAATAGATAGGAGTGTAAGAGCAAGTAATGTGTGTGAGGATGAATGGTGGGTTTGTAAGGGAACAACGGGTTGGACGGGTTAGGGATAGTAGTGTACAAAGGGGAAGGTCGGTGAGTGGAAGTCGAGCGAAGTGTTTTAGATGTGGAAAGGAAGGACATACAAAGACTGAGTGTAGGTGGGCTTTAGGAGCGTGTTTCGGGTGTGGGCAATCGGGACATTTGGTAAGTGAGTGTACGAAAGATAGGGGGGTTAAATGCTACAGGTGCGGACAGGTGGGTCATATTGCTAATGGTTGTAGGGGTACCCGAGTGAATGTAATATGTGGCAACTGTGGTAAGAATGGGCATTATGCGAGAATGTGTTCAGAACCGAGAGCGAAGTGTGTTGAATGTGGAATGGAAGGGCATGTATCAAGTGTATGTAGACGAAAGAGGGTGACTGTGACAGCGAATTCGGGAAACTGAGTGTGAAGGGGGTTCAAATGGGTGGATCCTCCAGGATGCAAGCGGTGCGTGTGATGCCTGTACGTGAGGGGTTGTTGCATGAGGGAGGCTTTGCTGGAAAGACTGACGAGTGCATGAGTGTGCAAGTGTGTTGTAAGGGAGTAAGATTGATTGCGTTAGTAGATACCGGGTGTAGTATGAATGTCATATTTAAGAATGGATGTGAGAAATTGAGGAATACGTGTGAAATTAGGAATTGTCAGGGGGAAGTAAGAGGGATTGGAAATTTAGGGATAGCAGTGATTGGAAGAGTGTGTGAACGGTTAGAAATTGGGGGTGTAATGATGGAAGAAAGTGATTTTTGTGTGATTGAGAGTACGAATGATAAATATGATATTTTATTGGGATGTAAGTTTTTGAAAAAATGAGGGATGGTGGTCCGTCCTAGTATGAATGCAATTGAATTACGTATGAAAGGGGATGTGCTTGGGGATTTGTATTTGGGGAAGGATGGTAGGGTTGAGCAAAAATTGTGGAAGAGAGTGCCTGTAATTGCGACAGAGAGGGTAAAAGTGCCACATGAGATTGGAGAAGTTGTGAGTGTGAAAGTGGCATGGCCGGATAGCCTTGGGATAGCCAACAATGATAGTTGTGAATATGTAGTTGAGGGAATAGACGTGAATAAATTAGTCAGGGCAAATGTGTGTGTATATGATGGGGTGTATAAATGGTTGAAATCGAATGTGGGTGAACCAAGTATGCATGAGAGCTTGTGTATGGAGGATCAGCAATTGGTTTTGATAGAGTATGGTAGGAAACGTAAGAAAGGGAAGAACGTAAGTGAACGGAATGATCGTAAGTTGTGTGATAGGGGTGTGAGTGCCAAAGTGAAAATGAGTGATAAAGCGTGTAATACGGATGAATGGGATGGTATGAATAGAATGTATAGCATATGCGGGTTTGATACAACTGAGTTGACTGAACGTGTAGGGGTGAGTGAACGGTTGGAGGTGAGCGAAAGTGTAAGAGTAAGAGAGCGTAGCAGTAATAGACGAAGGATTGAAAGCATGAATGAATCGTTGCAAGAATTGGAAAGGTCAATGAGCGAATGGGATGGGTTAGTTGAAGAATTGGGGGAGGTATTTGGGAACGAGTTAGAGGGTATAGATGAGATTGTGGATGAAATTGAGAGTGGTAATAGTGAAGAAGATAGCGTGAATCTGAGAGAGAATGGAGGAGAAAATGTAAATCTGAATGTTGCTGGAAGAGAGAGCGAGTCTGAGAGAATGATTGCATGCCCGCGAACGCGTTCTAAAGGACCTGCTAGTGAGCATCCGTGGGTGTTGCGTAAGGCAATTTGAATGCAGTGTGAAAAGTGTTGGTTGGGAAATGCTAAAAGGGGGAGAATTATAGAGGGATGAATGAATTTTTACTTAGCATTTCCCAACGTTCTGTGTGAGAGAGAGAGAGAGAGAGAGAGAGAGAGAGAGAGAGAGAGAGAGAGAGAGAGAGAGAGAGAGAGAGAGAGAGAGAGAGAGAGAGAGTTTTAGTTTGCTATTTGAGATGGTTTTGTAAAGTAACGTAAGTTTTGAGAGAGAGAGAGAGAGAGAGAGAGAGAGAGAGAGAGAGAGAGAGAGAGAGAGAGAGAGTGTAATTGTCATTAGTGAGTGTTTCGGTTGTTGGAAGAGGGATAAGGGTCGTTAGTTGGAGTTTGTTTACGGCGCTGTCTGTCTGGGAAATGCGAAGGAGATTTCGGTTTTGGGGGAGTCTTTAGTCAGAGCTAGTGCCGGTCAGTGGTTTCGTGTTGGACAGTTTTTTGTATGTTTTTCCAAGAGTTGTTAGTTTTTCTTGTTGGTGTGCTATTTTATTGTGTGTATAGGGTTCTATTTCCTTTTTTTTATTTATATTTCCTTGTTGTGTAGAGTCTGTTTTCGGTTTTGTTTGTGTGGTTTTGTGTGCTGTGTTGGCGACCGTGGACACCTTAATCCATCTCCCAGCAACCGAGGATCAGGGTGAGTGTTGTGTGTGGTTATATGTTCTATGTATCTGTGTTGTGTGTTGTTTTTGTGTTTTTGAATTCCGCCACAGCAGTTCTTTAGGTTAAGGTTCTTTCGACAGAAGGGCACGGAAACTATAGGATTAAGACTGAGTAGAATAAGGTTTAATGAACTATAGTGATCATATCAAGTTTTTTGGTCATTGTAATATTTAAGGAAATAAAGTACGTTAAGGAAAGCAGAGGGTTTTATTTCGTAACCTCTAAATTTGTTCCCATCATACTGCCCCAATTATGTACTATAAAAAAGCCCCTACAACTCAGCGCTGAAACGGAAACTGAGAGTAGAAGGCTTGAAAGGTGTAACAGGAGGAAAACCTCACAGTTGCACTAAGAAACAAGTGTTAGGAGAGAGTGGATCACAAGATGGAAGAGAGAGAATATGAATGGGGGTAGAGTAAAAGGAATGAAAGGGGTTGTAGCTAGGGGCCGAAGGGACGCTGCAAAGAACCTCAAGTAATGCCTGCAGTACATCGTCAAAGCTTCTATCACCTATATCCTCTGGGCTTCAAGTATTCACATGAATGTTTCAAGTGTTCACTCATTATCAGCACTACACTATGGCACCTGCGAGCTTTTTCCTGTTGAATGTAATTTAGCAGGAAAAAGCTTTCAACATTATTTACAGCTCCAAACTGTTAATTTAGAGCTTCAAATTTACTGCCAGAGTCTATGGTCAGCAAAAGCATACCCTCAGATGCACAAGAAACCTCATTATTAACAGAAATGAACCTAAATGTCCTAGAGTCTGTTACAAAGAGATTCTACACCAACCACTCAGTGACACATACATACCTTTCCTCCTGTTGCTGGAGAAGGCATGTTTCCAGGTCAGGTAACTGGATGGAGAGAAAGTGATTAGATATTGCTGTATCCCCATGGATCAACAGGAAACATCATCATAGACCTTGGTGGAATTCATCTACAAAACAGTCAAGTTACTGTAGGCTGCACTGTTCAAGTTATTGCAGTAACCTATAAAACTGAATGCATTGCTGTAAAATACTTTTTCTTGAAGTAAATAACTCTTAAGTCAATATCTTTCTGTTATAGCCTTTAAACCAGGGTATATTTTGATTCACCAAAAGCCACTTAACACGATCCTACAACAGACACGCTTGGAAGCCAGCTTCGTAAGATTTTACAACAATGGGGAGACTACATGACAGTCATATCAACATACAAGACCCAATTAGTGCATGAACCAATACAAATGACATTTATAGATACATTCTGTCAACTGTAACTCATGCAATTGCAGAGGTCAGTGGTAATGGGATTTAATACTTTTTGCTAGCACAGGCCTGAGAAAAATGCTGAAAAGGAAAAGGTAACTGGGTGAGGATGTTGATAGCAGAAGCACTAAGAGAATTCTAAACCTCTACAGTTCAAGGAATGGATAGTTGCCAAGGATATAGAGTAACCACTTTTTCACATCAGAATCATTCTTTCAATATGCTGAACCTTTTACAGGGGTTTTGTTTATAGTTATTTCCAGTATGCTAGGGATCTTTTAACCCTTTTGAGAAAACTGCGGAGTTCCAAAACTCCTCTGTGGCAAGTCAAACACAGCCTGCTTGTGGTCACATTATTATTTTTCTATTCTGACTCATCAATTTAGTGTCATTCTGAAGATGAATACTTTTAACTTAAAGTAGAATTACTGAAAATGGAAAATGACAAAAATAAGTCACAACAACCAATCAAACTTTGGTGAACAGTTTCTGTGGATGATGTCACTTGACACCCCTGAAACCTCAGTGACTGGGAACATGACACCAACTGATGTCATCTGAACCGCAGAGGGCCAAGCTCAAAGACTAAGGTATTGTCATTTACTTTTACCAATGTCCATATTTCACATTTAAGATGCATTTACATTTTCCAAACTGGATTGCTTCAGACTTGCCTATGGTGGAAAACACACACACACTACATCATCTGAACAAGTGATAAGAGGAAGTTAGCAGCAATTAGTCAGAAAAATGTCATGGAAGGACAACAGTAAATGGTCTAGAAAATCAAGAAACTAGGGCTTGGATACAAAACTCGACTAGCTGTAAATTCAGAAATCAAATGCTGACTCTTCGACTCTTGGGATCACCTATGACACTGTAACAACATTTCCCAGCAATTTTCTACTTGTCCTTTTGACCTGTTATTGCGTTCTGCCTTTCTTTCAACATGCCAATATCAAGCATAAGTACTCTACTATAAAACAAGACCAAATAATAACTCCACAGACAACAAAGTAAATTATTTCATATCACAGCTCAGGCTCTGTGACAGACAGGACCATCATCATTATCATTAACAAGTTTAAACAGACCAATGACCTCATTAATTTAGCTCTCACAGGACAGGCCCAGATGAATTGTCTTTATTAATAATATAGTTTAGAGTTGATTAAAATCCTGCTTTTTAACTCATTTTTTATGAGTGCATTCAATGAAAATGGAGATTCTGACACTTCTTTAATTGCTGCAAAGGTTAAGTACTGGAAAAAGAGACAACTTTACATATACACAGCCACTCCTTCAGAATGTTAAGTAGACTGTTACCAATGCACTGTGAATCATGGAACAGAAGCACAGACGTTCAGCTTCATCCCCTCCTGACTAAAACCACCTAGGCTAGCAGTTACCTACTTCATTTTGCACTGAAAGTGGCAATGATCACTGCATCAAGAGTGGCACTGCCTGCAAACAGCACCATCTTATTTTCAAGGTCATAAGCAAAAAATCAATGCACATCCAAGAACGCTACCCTGAGGAACATCGGATACGACATATCTAGGCTAATTCAAATCACCACCAAAAACTGTTTTACTGTTCACTTACATGACTGTGAATGAAATTGTACAATGTGGCCTCCTTCACCCAAATTACTAACCGTATATAAGTCTTATGGTGAATCAAATCAAAATTCAGCAAACCAATAACATATCAGACAACTTTGGACTCCTCGACACTGTCAAGGTTTCCTTGGCCATGACTAATTTGAGATTGGAAAGCATCACAGGTACCTAACCGATTTCTGCAAGCATATCAGCTATCAAGGAAAAGTCTCCATTCAAGGTACTGATAGGCTGAGTTCAATATTTCCCCAAACTCAGAGAGTTCTGCAAGAATGGTAATTTGTCTGCTACAATTATCACCAGTGCTTTATAATTGAATTTGCTGATGTTATCAAATCCCTGTTCGTGTTCAGTTGTGCAAATGTGGCCATTTTCCATGCATAGTGATTAAATGCTTGCCATTAGGCTGCATTTTTCTCAGCTACTGTTGCAATCAGCATTTTAAAATCCTTTGGAAACTGCAATTTTAAATAATTTGTTTATTGGGAAAAGTATAACAAAAAAAGTAATTCAAGGAACAAGCATCACAAAGATCTTGAAAAATGTTTCACAAAACCTGTCTGCATCTTCACCACCTCACAACAACTCACGATAACTCTCATTTTCATTTATTTATTTATTAATTTGTCAATCTATCGGTTTTTCTATCAACAGATCTCCTCTTTCTCTATTTCCCAGTACCTTCTGTTACTTCTTTCGAAAGAGTGTCATATATTTTAGAAGCTTGAACTTCAAGTCAATGGCCCCTTTGGTGGGCTTGTTCCGTATTAATAGGGTTCAACTTCTGAATAATAATAATAATAATAATAATAATAATAATAATAATAATAATAATAATAATAATGAAATCTGGCAAGAGAACAATGACGACACCAGGTACCTTCTAGCACAATGTGTCAATTATGAATCGGTTTCTCAGAAAAAAATGCGAAGGAGCAAGTTCTCAACTACATGAAATTCAGAGAGGTAGGAAGTTCACAAGACAGAATACAGAGGAGAGAACTCATCTCATTCCTAAGCAAGCAAAAAGATTCACAACCATTTTCATTATTATTCAGAGGAGGAAGAACCCTCTTCATATGGAATAAGCCCACCACAGGGGCCACTGACTTGAAATTCAAGCTTCCAAAGAATATGGTGATCATTAGGAAGTAAGAGGAGGTAAGGGGAAATACAGAAAGAAGAGATCTCATCGATCAAAAAGAAAAATGAATTAATAAATAGATAACAATGAATCAAAATGCCAGAATAGCATTGGGGTAGTAATGCATTGCGTCTTTGCTTGAATTTTTGAAGCTCCAATTGCGCGCCATCCTCAGGGCGACTGTTCCACAGTCCAGTGGTGTGAGGAATAAAGGACCTCTGGAACTGAGAAGTTCCACAGCAAGGCACATTCACTGCACACTGGTGCTAAAAGTTAACGATTATCATGACGAGAAACAGAAAAATCGCATTTTTTAAAAGTAAAATGCATTTTTCCTAACATACAAACCCTTGGTCCTTTACTTACATGGGGTTACTTTCTCCAGTGGTGTGAGGAATAAAGGACCTCTGGAACTGAGAAGTTCGACAGCGAGGCACATTCACTGCACACTGGTGCTAAAAGTTAACGATTATCGTGACGAGAAACAGAGAAAAATCACATTTTTTAAAAGTAAAATGCATTTTTCCTAACATACAAACCCTTGGTCCTTTACTTACATGGGGTTACTTTCGGCAAAGCTGAACTGGCTGCTAAAGACTTAACAAGGCAGCGCGGTGGTATAACCACCGGCCGGGTAGTTGGGTGGTGGCAGTGGGGAACCCACGCTACCACCCTCCCGGCGTCATGCATTCACTTTTACTTTCCGGACTCGTCTGACGCGGACGTGTTTTCCTGCTCTCTGCTCGGACCTCTCTGGATGCTAAAGCCTCACCTTTTTCACGGTGTGTTGCCTGGGATGAGCTTAGAGGAGGTACAGCAACACCAAACCAGACCAAGGAAATAAGCCGTGACTACTCTTTGTAACTAAACAGAAAATGCAAATTAGCTAAATGGACTGAAGATAAAATAATGTTAGGAGTGCTGTAATACTTTTTTAAGTGCAGAGGCCAATGAGGAAAAGAGCCCAGTGTCTTGAAGCTGCAAAGGTCAATCAGACAGTGAGCTGTGTCCTTATACTGCAGAGCAAGAGGAAACAGGATGTGAGAGGGGGAGGGAAAATGAAGGGATAACTCTTCAGGAAGTGTTGACTGCTTTATAGAGGATGGAAGCTTTAGCGCTGTGGAAAACAAAATCACAACTGAGTTACAAATTAAGTCACTCACATTCAAGAACTGAATACATCTGGATCATCAAAAATGCAGGCAGAATTTGTGGTCAATTTAAGGACAAATGACCCACATGTAAAAAAAATACAAGCTTCTACAGCTACTGGGAATGAAAACACCAACACTGGAATACACAGTCCAAACAACATAGCACTTCTCAGCAAGCTCAAGGGATTTTTAGTTTTAAAGGCTATTTGTAATCAGCTCACAGTATTAAGAATTCTTGAATTCAGGTTATCTTGACTGGAAGTTACTGAAGTAAATGTTGATTCAGAAAGCTTCTTAAATTTAATGTCCAAACCTTTTCATTATTTCCAGTCGCTGTTCAGGCACCCATTTCAGACACAGTAAATGCTGCCACTGTTAATAATATAATGGGTTCTCTACAGACCGACATGAGTAATGAGGGGTGGACAGTAAGTGACTGGTGTTTAACTGATATGCACAATTCTCTGGAAGAGATAACCAAAGATTTTGGATAGAAGATTTGAAGTGCTTTTATAGAATTCTTAGAATAGGCAGAAGAGAGGATTGGGGGAGGGGATGGGAATTTATAGTTTTGAGAACATGGAAGACTGAATAATCCTGCCACAAAAAGTGATATTCCATAAGGCCTTGAGAACAGTTTTCCAACCAACCAGCACACACCCCTACACAATAATAACCTGACAATAAAGATGTCAAACTTCAAGGGCAACGATCAGAAAGTTCTCACCTTGATATCTACACAGGCGAGTCATAAAAAGAGTAACTTAATTTAGTATTTAACCCTAAAAATGATATTTTTATGATAAAATAAAGTTTTGTACATACTTACCCGGCAGATATATACTTAGCTATAGTCTCCGACGTTCCCGACAGAATTTCAAAACTCGCGGCACACGCACAGGTAGGTCAGGTGATCAACCATACCCGCCGCTGGGTGGCGGGAATAGGAACCATTCCCGTTTTCTAATCAGATTTTCTCTTCCACCTGTCTCCTGAGGGGAGGCTGGGCGGGCCATCAATCGTATATATCTGCCGGGTAAGTATGTACAAAACTTTATTTTATCATAAAAATATCATTTTTGTACATGCAACTTACCCGTCAGATATATACTTAGCTGAATGGCACCCTTGGAGGAGGGCAAGAGACAGAAAATAACTAAAAAACGGGAAACAACATATGTTGTAGGATAAACAAAAAACCATGGTTCTTACCTGATTGGGCAGAAGACTTCATGGATACTGTCTATGAGTCTGCTTGCCTCAGGAGCTTCAGCGAGGATGTGACCTGTGACTGACAGCCCTTCTGGATCGTGCCAATGGGGGATGACCCACTAACATGGCCGAGCCTAAAGCGGATCGTGTCAAAGGGGGCTGACCCACTTACATGACCGAGCCTACACCTGAATCGTATCAATGGGGGCTATCCCTCTTACATGACAGAGCTAGGTGTCCATACAAAATACAAGGAACATGACAACCAATCCCGACCACCTGACCAATCCTAACCTTGTTAGTGATAAGAATTGAAAGGGGAAGCATAATTCCATCACCCTCTTTCAACCAACCATAAAAAACACACACCACCAAGCCTTAAAAACAACTGAATTAACTAAACTAAATAGGATTGGATTCAGCTCCCTGTCCCAGCACCGAATCCGCAGATACGTAAGCTCCTAGAGAGAAGCACTTATCATACGTTACTCTAATATCTCGTAAGTAATGAGATGCGAACGTTGAATTACACCTCCAATAGGTTGCCTCTATAATAGACTGGAGAGACAACGTCTTGTGAAAAGCCAATGATGTAGCAATGGCTCTCACTTCGTGTGCTTTCACTCTAAGGAGCTTAAAGTGCTCATCTTCACACGAGATATGCGCTTCCTTGATGACGTCCTTAATAAAAAAGGACAGCGCATTCTTTGAGATCGCTCGTGAAGGATTCCTGACAGAGCACCAAAGACTTTCAACCGATCCTCCCAGTAATTTCTTCTTTTCTAAGTAGAATTTAAGGCTCCTGACAGGGCATAGAGTCCTCTCCAACTCATGTCCCGTCACAGAAGAAAGACCTTTTAATTCAAAGGTTCTTGGCCACGGTTTAGAAGGATTCTCATTCTTCGCTAGGAAGAATGGTTTAAAGGAGCATATAGCCGAACCTTCCTTAAAACCAACTTTGCCGTCTAAGGCTTGTATTTCACTTATTCTCTTAGCTGAGGCAAGGGCAAAGAGGAAAAGTGACTTCCTGGTGAGATCCCTGAAGGAAGCTTGATGAGGAGGTTCGAATTTTTTAGACATTAAGAATTTCAAGACTATGTCTAGATTCCAACTGGGAGGTTTCGAAGTCATGAATTTTGACGTTTCAAAAGACCTTATAAGGTCATGAAGGTTTCTGTTTTCCGAGATATTCAGATCTCTGTGTCTGAAAACTGAAGATAACATACTCCTGTATCCTTTAATTGTGGATACAGCGAGGTTGCAATGTTCCCTCAGGAAGATAAGGAAATCAGCAATGTTTGTCACAGAGGTACTGGAAGAGGATATCTTATTGGTCCTGCACCATCTTCTAAAGACCTCCCACTTCGACTGGTAGACGCGAAGGGTTGAGGATCTCCTGGCTCTTGCAATAGCCTTCGCAGCTTTGTGCGAAAAACCCTTCGCTCTGACCAGACCTTCGATAGTCTGAAGGCAGTTAGACTGAGAGCGGGGAGATTCTTGTGGAATCTGTTGAAGTGGGGCTGTTTGAGAAGATCGTTCCTGTGTGGAAGCGATCTTGGAAAATCTACTATCCATTCCAGTACCTCTGTGAACCAATCTTGAGCTGGCCAAAACGGAGCTACCAGGGTCAGTCTCGCGCCTTCCGACGACGCAAACTTTCTTACCACTTCTCCCAGGATCTTGAATGGGGGAAAAGCATACCCGTCTAATCCTGTCCAATCTAGGAGAAGACTGTCTATTGCAACCGCTCTCGGGTCCGATATCGGAGAGCAGTAGTTTTCTAGCCTTGCATTCCAGTGGGTTGCAAATAGGTCGATATTCGGCCTTCCCCACAGGTTCCACAGTCTTTCGCAGACTTCTGAATGGAGAGTCCACTCTGTGGGAAGGACCTGATCCTTCCTGCTGAGAAGGTCGGCCCTCACATTCCTCTCTCCCTGTACAAATCTGGTGAGGAGTCTGATCCTCCTCTCCTGAGCCCATAACAGCAACGTTTTTGCCGTTTCGTAAAGGGAGAAGGAGTGTGTTCCTCCCTGTTTTCTTATATAAGCCAGGGCAGTAGTGTTGTCTGAGTTCACTTGGACTACTTGTCCTGAGACAAGGAACTCGAACTTGATGAGAGCCAAATGTACTGCTGATAGCTCTTTCTTGTTGATGTGCCAGTTCACCTGGTCTCCCTCCCAGGTGCCTGACACTTCTCTCGACCCTAGTGTTGCCCCCCATCCCGACTCCGAGGCGTCTGAGAACAACACTAGGGTAGGGCTCGGTAACTGAAGAGACAGTCCTTTGCATAATTTTCGAGGGTCTAACCACCAGTTGAGATCCTCTTTTATCTTGTCCGAAATTTGGAACAAAGTTGCTAAGTCCTGAGACTTCTGGTCCCATCTCTCCTTTAGGTAAAACTGAAGAGGTCTCAGATGAAGTTTTCCCAAGGAGACGAACTGTTCCAGCGAGGAAATGGTCCCCAGCAGACTCATCCACTCCCTCGCCGAACAATGTTTTCTCCTTAGAAAAACTGTCACCTTTTCTATGCAGCGATCTATTCTCTCTTGGGATGGAAAGGCTAGAAAATCCCGAGAATCCATCAGAATCCCCAGGTAAACAATGCTCTGCTGCGGAACAACCTGGGATTTCTGTAGGTTTACTAATAGTCCAAGGGACTGTGTCATATTTAGGGTGATCGACAAGTACTCCAGACAACTGTCCTTTGATTGAGCTCGAATCAGCCAATCGTCGAGATACATTGATATCCTCACTCCCTCTAAGTGAAGCCAGCGTGCCACATTCCTTAAGATGCCCGTGAACACTTGTGGGGCCGTCGAAAGACCGAAGCACAGGGACCTGAATTGAAAAACTTTTCCCCGAATCACGAACCTCAGGAACTTTCTTGACGAGGGATGAATGGGAATGTGGAAGTAAGCGTCCTGCAGGTCCAGGGAGACCATCCAATCCCCTGGACGAAGAGCTGCAAGAACCGAAGAGGTAGTCTCCATTTTGAATTTCGTCTTGATTACGAAGAAATTCAGGGCGCTTACATCCAGAACCGGTCTCCAACCCCCCGAGGATTTCGGAACCAGAAAAAGACGGTTGTAAAACCCGGGGAAATGGAGGTCTTGAACCGGTTCTATTGCTTCCTTTTCTAACATTTGTTCCACTGCTAGAAAAAGCGCCTGGTTCTTGATGGGATCCCTGTAGCTGGCGGATAACTCCCTGGGAGTTGATGTTAAAGGAGGACTTTCCCTGAAGGGGATAAGGTAGCCTCTTCTTAAAATGGAGAGGGACCAGTCGTCCGCCCCTCTCTGTGCCCAGACCTCGGTGAATTGTAGCAGTCTGGCACCCACTGTCGTCTGGAGTACTCGTTCTTCATTTGGTCCTTCTGATAGGACGAGAGGAAGACCTTCCTCTTCTCTCTGGTCTTTTGCTCCTGAAGGAGGATCTGGACGAAGGACCACCTCGAAAGGGCTCCTGAAAGGGAGCCTTCTCCTTCTTGGCGAAAGGGACGGCAGGTCTGACCCTCTTCGATGACTGGGCCAAAAGGTCCTGTGTCGCCTTTTCAGATAACGAGCGAGAAATCTCCTTCACCAAATTTTGAGGAAAAAGGTGAGGAGAAAATGGAGCAAACAGAAGAGAGGATCTCTGAAGAGGAGACACAGACTTCGTGAGGAAAGAGCTGAATACTGACCTCTTCTTCAGAATAGCAGCTCCGAATAAGGCAGCGACTTCCGCGGAACCGTCCCTCACTGCTTTGTCCAAGCAAGACAAAACACTCACGAAGTCATCCATACACAGGAATTCGGGATCCCGAGTCCTGTTGGCCAAAGCTCCAAGAGACCAATCCATAAAGTTGAAGACCTCCACAACTCTAAAAAGACCCTTGAGGAGATGGTCCATTTCACTCATTCCCCAAGTCGCCTTCGCTGAAGAAAGGGAAAGTCTCCTGGAGGAGTCAACCAGATTAGAGAAATCTGCGTCAGCTGATGTGGGGAGCCCCAACCCCATAGGCTCCTTGGTCTCATACCACATTCCTGATTTTCCCAAAAGTTTCAAAGGAGGGAAAGAGAAAACCGTCTTGCTTGCATCCTTCTTAGATTGCATCCACTCCCCGACTCCTTTAAAGGCCTTCCTCATCGAAATCGTAGGGCGCATCTTGACGAACGAAGAGGGTCTAGTTGACTTGGTGCTGTCCCACAAAGATCCCGGAGAAGGAGGGGCAGCATGACAAAGAGAATCTCCAAACTCCTGAATCAGAACCGAAGCCAACCGTTTGTAATCCGAAACTCCAGCGTCCTTAGGAGAATCCTCTTCTGAAACTTCCTCCAAAGCAGCAGGCGGAGAGGAAGGCTTAAGAGAAGAAGAGCGCCTATCAGGCGAAGCGAGCCTGGAAGGAGAAGCACTCCTGTCCAACGAAGAGCGCCTACCAGGAGAATGGCGCCTGACCCCGGACGGGCGCCTGACAGGAGAGGGGGTCCTGTCCACTGATGAGAGCCTTCCAGGAGAGGAGGCCCTAAAACGAGGGCGCTTGGTAGGAGAGCGGCGTCTGCCGGAAGGAGGGAGCTTGGAAGACGACGAGCGCCTGCCCAAAGGAGAAGTACAGTGAGGCGAATTGCGCCTGGAAGGAGAGGCGCTTCTCTCCGAAGACGAGCGCCTGGAAGAAGTGCGCCTGCTGGGAGACTGGCGCCTGTTCGGCGAAGAGCGTCTACGAGACGAAGAAAACTTGCTAGAAGAAGGAAGCTTGGCAGGAGAAGAGCGACGAGTTGAAGACGAGAGCTTCCTGGAACTCTTGACAGGAAGAAAGTCATCCTTCCTACGAGAAGAGGAGTCCTGAGCAAGAGATCCAACAAGCGCCGATAACTGCTCCTGGAGGCCGATCAAAATCTTCTTCGTCGAATCCTTCACCCCTGCTGGAGAGGAGGAGGGGGATCTACGAGCTCTCTTCCTGACAATAGGAGAATCCTCCGGGAAGCGCTCAGGGCTCGAGTCCAAAAGCTCTACTCTAGGAGCCTTCCAGGATCTCTTCAGAGGGCGCGACTCCTCAGCCGAACTCCAACCACGTCTCGGAGAAGACGCGTCAGACGACGAGAAACACTTTTTCAGGATGCCTTTTCTATGGCGATCCAAGGCAGCCTGGGACGCAACTACAGGATCTGCCGAAGGGACGCCTGATCGTTGGGGATGCTCTACATCCTCCCTGCGGCTTTCGACATTCCTCCTCCACTGGTCCTGGGAGTTTGGAAGAGGTCTAGGCCTAGGAGCAATGTGGAGCCGATCAGACGCCCCCTCCACTACACTGGGGACACTGCACATATCACTGTCACTCTTACCTTCCTTCATCGCACGCAGTTGCGATTTCATACGAAGAAGTTCCGCTTTCATCGCAGCCATTTCAGAGGACGAATCCACAGGTTCGATGAAGGGAGAAGGGGCTGAAACCAAAGGATTAGGAGAGTCTACTGGGTTAATCTCTAAATCGTGCTCAGCAGAGCGAGACCTACTCGAGCTTCTGGAGGAAGCCTTCCTAACTCTATCCTTTTCAAGCTTCTTCAGATAAGAAGACAAAACCTTCCATTCTTGATCAGACAATTTCTCACACTCCTTGCACCTATTGTCCGAAGAACAATCATTCCCCCTACACCTCATACATACAGTGTGAGGGTCTACCGAAGCTTTCGGCAACCTCACCTTACATTCTTGCCTAGCACACACACGGAACACAGGCGAAACATTAACGTCAGACATCTTAATGAACAATCCAAAAGCAAATCCAAAAAACAGTCCACAATAGCGTATGCCAAACCAAAGATCCAATACGTCACCAAAATCAGGCCAAACAGATCCTCAGCAAGCGAGAAAACGAAAATCAAAGCAGGAGGAACCAACAACAGATGTTGCCGGAACCAGCGACAGAGAAAATCTGATTTGAAAACGGGAATGGTTCCTATTCCCGCCACCCAGCGGCGGGTATGGTTGATCACCTGACCTACCTGTGCGTGTGCCGCGAGTTTTGAAATTCTGTCGGGAACGTCGGAGACTATAGCTAAGTATATATCTGACGGGTAAGTTGCATGTACAAAAACTTTAAATTTCGTAGATTTACTGCACAAAAAAGCTTTAACTCAAAAGCTCTTCCTCTTAGACTGTGGCTGTGGGTGGGATTCTTCCTCTCTCAGTTTCGGGAAGGAATCTTGACCAGTCGTCTGTACCAAATAAGCTCTTGGCTTGATTTTATGAAATTGAGGCTGTCAAGTCAAGCACTGGAGCCCTTTCAGCCATTCAGTGCTTGAAACAGTGAAAAGATGGAGTGGCTGGACAGCTAGATCAAGAGATACAACAAATAAAAGGAGATGAAGTATAAGGATTGACAGGTGGAATTGGGTGAAACCCCCACAGTGGTACCAAGAAGTAATAGTTAGAGAGGTTGGAAAGCAAGACTGAAGAAGGTAGTGGGAATGGAGGTAAAGTAAAAGGCTAAAAAGTGGGTGAAGTTAGGGGCCAAAGGGATGCCACAAAAGGCCTACAGTGCACCACATGAGGTGAGGAATCTAAAGGGCAGGAAGCAGTCTAACTTCATCCTAAATCATCAACGTCATGAAAATCATTTCCCAGAGAAGCATTTGGTTCACCAACTGAATACCAGCCATGACTGGACAATGGAGAAACGAGAAGGGATAATACTGCTAACAGTCATTTTAAACAGTTCATATATATGAACAATGAGAATCAGACTTAGGTATTGTCTTAGTTCTTTGTTGGAGGGGTGGGTAGAGCTCTCGGCTAGCATGCTGTTGGCCCAGCATTCGACTCTCCAACCGGCCAATGAAGAATTAGAGGAATTTATTTCTGGTGATAGAAATTCATTTATCGTCATAATGTTGTTCCGACTCCACAATAAGCTGTAGGTCCCGTTGCTAGGTAACCAGTTGGTTCCTAGCCACATAAAATAAATCTAATCCTTTGGGCCAGCCCTAGGAGAGCTGTTAATCAGCACAGTGGTCTGGTTAAACTAAGACATACTTGACTTTACTTGGCACAGCCCACCACAACAAAAGGGCCATGAGTGTAGGAGGAATTCTTGTGCTATCATTGGTGGGGTGAGCTACATACCACATGGTTATTTAGCTCTTTCTGTAATGAGGTTTGTGATGACCCGATCAATCAAATTTGAACACCTGCCATAGAATGTTTTAGTAGGAACTGACAATTTATTTCAAGGCTTTGCACTTTCGGGAGGTGAGAAATGGAATACTGTACAGTACATTCAATGAACCTCAGTGCAACTGGAAAGAGTTTCAAATAAAAGAGCAAAGTCAAACTGCCATTCAAGTCCTTGACCATGTTACCATCAGTATCTGATCTTGAAATTCATAAAGGAATTTCCATATATAAGAAAAGAGCTGAGACCTTTCAAGAAGCCTCTCCTTCAACTTCAGAAAAGGAACTTCCTGTCAAAGGGTAGGTCAGTGACCTCTTTGTCATGACTGTTCAGGAACTGTCTGGAATTAAATTTGGTCTTTCAGAACTGATTACACAACATCAAAGACTTTTTAATAGTTTCACAAAGTTCTCTGAAGATTTGGAAGCTGAATTAGACACAAACCT
Organism: Macrobrachium rosenbergii; assembly: GCA_039081455.1. Classification (NCBI taxonomy): domain Eukaryota; kingdom Metazoa; phylum Arthropoda; class Malacostraca; order Decapoda; family Palaemonidae; genus Macrobrachium; species Macrobrachium rosenbergii. Next base: position 86,782 of record JANJGK010000034.1, read on the forward strand.
TTGACTTTTGACTCAACATATTGATATTTCTGGCCAACAGATTTAGTTTTCATGGGTACTTATATTCCAGCTAAATACCTTTTGTTGTTAAAAGTTTCTCATCCAGCTAAAACAAAACTGATGTGGAGAATATTTCATGATTATTAATGGAATAAACTGAACCCAGTCAGTTTCATAAGCAAACTGTCCTTGCAAATATTTGCACTAACATCTGACTGACACCAAATTTTTACAGTGAAAGAAAAGCTCTGATCAATAAGATAAGTATACTACTCATGTTGCCTTAAACATTAACAGAATTGAAATGGGTTAAAATTCTCACCAAAATAGAGAGCTAAGAAGGCAAAGGAGAACCACCAGAAAAGAAAGCATTCCGATAGAAAGCTTCACGCACAGAAGCAGGAAATCAGGGTTCAAGATGACTCCGTAGAACCAACAGTTCCTTGTTGGAGAAAATGTTTACTCTGTAATGCAATACACTGACAGCAGATATCAACTTTAGACTAATCACAGATTACTAAGACTATAAAGGACCAATCTACATGTATTCCATGTCAGAACATTTTCCAGGGATTACAGACAGCATCCAGAACAAGCAGGAAGACAATCAGATTAACAGACAGAATAACCTGGAACATAACCACTTGGTTGGCAGAAGGAATCTCTCAACAGAATTCAAACTCCTGATTGCTTCAATGACTACAGCTGCACTTCTCAGCTGACTGCCTTTCCTCTGCTGCAGATTATGAGATACAAAATGAGAAATTTGAGGATAAAACGCAGATACCCAGACCTATGAACTCCTTTGAAAAGTTATTCCAAGTGTTTGGACCCTATTATCCAGTTGTCATGTACACATAAAACTGTGGGTTCTCTTTTCCACTTTCAGTTTGTATTTTGTGGCACACTGTAGTCACATGTGCTGAACAAAAAGTGCAATGTCTCCTCTGGCCCCAACAGCGCTGGCTTCACTTTCCATCTAGTCCCTTCACTCTCCTCCTACACAACTAGCTGTCCAACTTCTGAAACTGTACGCTAATACAATTTTCACCTTCCACTTACGAACAACCCCTTTAGAGCTGTACATCATCCTAAGAATGATTGTTATTTTTATATCCCATGATTACACAGCCTCTGAGACAGGCCACAAAGTTCTTGAAGTAACATCCTGACCAAGGCTAACATGAAGACTAGATATTCTGTAGAGGCATAATGAAGACAAGCCCCAGATGTATTCAAGTTTCTAACAGTCACAACAAATTCAGTACATTTCATCAATTCTTTATGAACCTGGGCATTTCAAAGTGAATGGTAAAAACATATATAAAAAAAAGGGATTTTGACAAAGGAAAAATCTATTTCTGAGGAAAGTCCCGTGTCACCCGGTGAAATTCCATTACAGCACGAATTTCTAGGTATAATATGCTAGATATACCAGAGAAAAAAAGAGCTTTCAGGAAAGCTGGGGTTACTACCCCCAGTCGAGCGTCTTCTCCAAGGAAGACGTCGGTATAACGAAGGGTGAGTGAAAGATCACTACCACGGAGACTTACTCGAAAGATCTCTCCCTATCAAAACCCCCGGAATAGAGCAGTGAGCCGTTACAGCCCCTACACCCAATACCCGCCAGGACGGCGACACCAGCGCCACATACCTCATTCCATGCTAGCACTAACCCCAGACTTGGCATGTGCAATAAAGGCGGGGGGAGCTATAGGTGAGTCAGGGAGGGTCACTGGGTGACACGGGACTTTCCTCAGAAATAGATTTTTCCTTTGTCAAAATCCCTTTTCTGAGTCCAGTCCCGTGTCAGCCGGTGAAATAGTGACAGAGAATCATGCCAAGGCTGCAAACTATGAGGAAACAGGGTAATCTGAAGAAAAAACATTAATTACGAAAGCAGTTTAATGAGGGAATCTCTTACATGTGAGAAAAACACTAAATCTAAGGCACATCAAAGACTTAAAATCAGAAAGAGTAGGGGAAGTCCCCAGCACGACGGGGAAGGGGTCCCCAAAACCACTTAACACTACTAAAGCATAACATCACACGAAAATTGGATAGGTACAATGGTGCATACAATTAATTGGCATATACAATCTTAAAGCTACACACGCAAACTTAAGCTAAACACGTAAGAGATCAACCAATTGGCAAGCAAAACATACAGTGCACATACATATATCTGGGGTACATGGAGCAAAATAAAAACCGCCCAGTACCCCACAAGAAAACACAATCGTAACATGTCAGATTACAGTTTCCAATCAACAGAGACAATTTACATCAATATGAGGAGCAAGGCAGTGAGGCATGATCAACCAGGAGGACAAGCAGAGAAGTAAACGAGGCAGGTGGGCGGGGGGGGAAAGGAGGATAAGGATATGATTGGTTAAGGTGGGGAGATGACACTTCCCACAGCTATGGTAGAAAATTTCAGGGCTTCGAGCGATTTTAAATAGTGGCGTTTAAACACTAGAGGTGATTTCCAACCCGTGTATTTAGTCAATTCTGAGAAATCCATATTATGAAAGTAATTAATGGAGGTAGCAACTGCTCGAATATCATGAACCTTAGGAACTGAATCTGGGTTGGCTTGTTTAATAAAATACAGAATTTGTTGTCTTATACCATTCAGTGATAGAGTACCACCTTTCTCCCTGATAAAAAGAGGACCCGACTTACTCTGTGGAGTTCTTAAAAGGTAAGATTTAAGTGTATAAACTGGACATAAAGACTGGTCTTGTGGAAGGGACACCACCTTCCAAGGAGACCACCTGTCTTGTGGGTCTTCGTTTTTGGCTAAGAATCTAGGATCATGGGAAAGGAGGACCTCTCCGGAAGGGAGGAAGTTCACAAAATTATCACCTCTAGTGAGAGCCGACAGCTCTGAGATTCTAGCACCTGAAGCCAAGCTAATCAGAAATAAGGTCTTCCTTAACAGATCCTGATAAGAGCATTGAAAGTTATCTATCTCTGATGCTAACTTAAGGACGTCATTGAGAAACCACGTAACGGAATGTGGGCGTGATACGGGTCTCAGACGAGCGCATGCTCTGGGGATGGATGAAAAATAGGAATCTGTAAGGTCGATTTTAAAGCCGTATAGAAATACTTTCTTCAGGGCTGACTTGGCTGTGGTAATAATGGCCGGAGCAAGGCCTTTTTCAAACAGTGATCTAAAGAAAGAGACTCCTAAATTAGTCGTCATGATTTTGGCTTCAGATGCTTTTAGGAAGGAGGCTAACTTTTTGACTGCTGAATCATACTGTCTAAGAGTAGAATCTCTTTTATCTGACTCAAGAAATAGAGTGTTGACAGGGTCAATGTTTGCCCCTTTTTGGGCTGCGAACTTTATAAAGTCCATAAAACTAGGGCATTCTGAATTCTTGAGGAAGCTGACACAGTCTTGGTTTGTACTGTCTGGGTCAGTATGGGCTTGGGAATCCGAAGACTCCGCAATCCCAGTTCCTGAAGAAGAGGGAACCAATTGCTCTTCGGCCAATAGGGGGCTACTAGGGCTAGTTGACCTTTGAATGTCCTGAGTTTGTGTAATACTTGCAGCAGTAAATTTATTGGAGGGAACAGATAAATTTTCTCCCAATTGTTCCAATCTATTGTCATTGCGTCCGTGGCGTACGCCTGAGGGTCCAGGTTGGGGGCCACATAACAGGGGAGCTTGAAGTTGCTTTCTGTCGCGAACAGATCCACTTGGAGACCAGGAACCCGGCGGCAAATCCATTTGAAAGATTCCGCGTCCAGGGACCACTCCGTCTCCAACGGAGTAGTCCTGGACAGGGAATCCGCCACCACGTTCCGTACCCCCGCTAGGTGGGTGGCTGACAGGTGCCAGCCGTGCTTGTTCGCCAGGGAGAAGATAGCAACCATTACTTGGTTTACTCGACCTGATTTGGAGCCGCCCCTGTTGATGCAATGAACTACCACTGCGCTGTCCAATACCAGCCTGATATGAATCCGGTTGGGGGGGCGGATTTTCTTTAAAGTTAGAAAGACCGCCATAGCTTCCAGGGTGTTTATATGGAACTGCTGAAACATTGTGGACCACGTTCCCTGTACTTTTTGTTTTGGGGAATATCCCCCCCAGCCGCTTTGGGAAGCGTCTGTGTGGACAACTAGTGCCGGAGGGGGAAATTGAAGCGGAACTGACTTGGAGAGGCCCTTGACTGAGGTCCAAGGCCGCAGTCTTGTTTTCAAGATTCGAGGGATGGAGGAGACCTTGTCTCTGAGCTTGACATTGGCTCGACTCCGCCACACTCTGTTTATGTCTTTTAGTTTCGCTTTTAAGAGCAGGTCTGTCACTGAGGCAAATTGAAGGGACCCAAGGACCCTTTCTTGGGATCGGCGGGATGCCGATTGATTTTTGAGAAATTTTCTGGTGAGAGATGCTATCTCCTTCCTCTTGGGAGGCGGGAGAGATAACGTGTGAGCAGACAGATCCCACTGGAGGCCCAGCCACTGAAACCGGGACTCCGGAGTCAGGCGGGACTTTTCTCTGTTCAGTTGAAAACCTAACGATTCTAGGAAGTTGATGACTATGGTCGTAGCCTTCTGACACTCCAGAACTGTTGGTGCCCAAATTATCCAATCGTCCAGGTACGCTGCTAGGGATATCCCTCGGGACCGGAGTTGTTGAACTACCGTGTCCGCCAGCTTGGTGAATACCCTGGGCGCAATGTTTAGGCCGAAGGGCATGACCTTGAACGAGTAGGCTTGATTCCCGAGTCTGAAACCGAGGAACTGAGAGAAGTTCCGCGCAACCGGGACGTGATAATAAGCGTCTGAAAGATCGATGGAGGTGGTGACGGCTCCACGCGGAAGTAGAGTCCGTATCTGAGCTATTGTAAGCATGCGAAATTTGTCGCATTTTATGTAGAGATTTAGACGCGACAGATCCAGGATCACTCTTTGCTGATCTGAGTCTTTTTTGGGAACTGTGAATAACCTGCCTTGAAATTTTAGGTGCCTTACTTTCTTTATTGCTCGTTTGTTGAGCAATTCTGCCACATAATCTCGTAGGATTGATGAGGGTGGCTGGTAAAACCTGTTCGGAGGAGGAGGTTCCTTGATCCAGCTCCAACCCAGACCTTTGGACACAATACTGTGTGCCCAAGGGCTGAAGGTCCATTGGTCCCTGAACCAATACCTGTGTTTTCTCAGTGGGAGGGAGCGGGTTTATTCCCTCTACCACGTCCAGGTTTTCCTCTTGGGGTGGTGTTTGCCTTTCCTCTGTGAGGGGCCCTGCCTCTTCCCCCCCCTTGCGATTCTGTTAAGGCCGTGAAAGTAACCCCGGCCCTCATAGGTGGAGTTGTATGCTGGTGAAGCAACATACGAGGGCGCAGCAAGGGAATGAGCTGGTTGGACCAGCACATATTGTTGGGGGTGAGCTTTTGAGGTGGAGGGCTGTGCCACTGCCGAGACTGGGACGGCTTGAACTACCGTCTGCTGGTGGGGCCCCTTATGTCTCCTAAAACGTTTACCTCCTCTCGTCTGGGGGCCGCCAGATTCTGGGGTCTTGCGCTTGTAGGTGGAGATGCCCCAGCGAGAGTGCAGACTCTGGTTGGCCCTTGTAGCCTCCGTCATGACGTTCGTAACCTCTTCTTCTGGGAAGAGGTTAGGTCCCCAGATCGAGCTTTTTACGAGCTTGTTAGGCTCGTGACGGATAGTAGCATTTGCGAAGATAAACTTCCTGCATTCCAGTCTGGCCATGATGAATTCAAACAGGTCAGACTGAAAGCCAGCTAACAGGGACTTAGCTAAGACCTGGAAAAAGGGCTCGTCCGCGCAGGAAACGGCAGTGGCTTCCGTGAGGCAGACGGAGTTCAGGGACCGGGCTAGCTTCGTCCGGGCATCAAACTCCACCTTTAGCAAAGATTCCGGCAGCTTGGGGAGTTCCCAACTTCCCGACCGTGAAGGTGGACGGAGCATCCATCCAGAACTCATCACTTCCCGGGAACACCAGGGAAGTGGGGTCTGTTTCTCTCAGCTGCGGTAACGGATTACCATCAAAGCACGCTCGGGCTGTAGCCAGGGCGACTTTGTTCAAACAGGGAGTTGGTAAGTTGTCTCCCAGGGCAAACATAGTAAAGTTGCCCTTGAAAGGAGTCAACTTTGTGTTGTCTGCCTGCCACTCCGTCAGAGTGCGCAGGAGAGACGACTGAGCTTGGTCCCTAGGGATGATGACAGTCTCCCTGGGAACCTTATCAGAACGTATCCAAGCTTCCTCTGTCAACCTTACGAAGCCTGGATACGGGGGCAAAAGATCGGAGGGGAAGAACTCCAACTCCTCCAACCGTCTCGTGCCAAGACCCTCAATAGTTAGTTTGCCATCGTGTTGGATGGCCCGGAGGGCGAAACGCCAAGGGTTGCCAAGATCGAAAGGCGGGAGGTCCGCCGTGTCGGGAATGACATACTGGGGTTCGGCTGGGGGTGGATTGGCCATTCCCGCCAGCATGTTGTCATAAGTGGCAAACTTCTCGGTTATCTTACTATCATAGGTGGCAAACTTTTCTGATATTTGATTGAATTTATCATTGATGTCCTCGGAGAACCTTTGAAACATCTGTTTCGCAAAGGTCTCCGCGTTAAAGGCAGGTTGGTGAGGAGGGCTTGGTTTTGCTGCCCTCTTACTCGCGCCTTTGCCGGAGGAACCAGATTTGCTCCCGGAGGCTACAGGTGCTGAGACCTTAGCCTTCGACGGGGGGAAAGGCGATGCTTTCTTGGAGGACGAGGACTTATAGCCCTTCGCCTTCCATGAAGTCTTCAACTTCAACTTGGGGATAGCTGATGGAGCCCTATCACCCAAGGAGGAAGACTTCCCAAAACCTGAAAAAGAAGAAATCGAAGAAGCTGGGGAATCAAAAAGGGCGCCCGCCCCAACAACCTCACCTACCTCGCTACTTACCCCCTGGTCCTGTTCAGTAGCCATGGGTTCAAGGTCTAAGTTCAAGGCGGCGACGTCCTCTGAAACTTCTGAGTAGAGGATATCCACTTGGGGTGGCTGGGTCGCATCCCGGATCTGCTGGATGATGGGGGTGGCAAGATCTTCTGGCACTGCGGCCACCACTCGTGCGCCGGGGTAGAGCAGGTCCCTCAACTTCGCGTCGAGGACGTAGGGCTTCCCCGACGGAACATTCCTACCAAACCCAGCCACCCAGGCCCGGAGAGATTCCAAGGCCGACTTCTTAGAGGACTCGTCCGCCTGAAAGAAAGCCAGCAATTAGCTAAGGGCGAAAAAACAGTCCGGAAACCACATAAACAAAATTCAAAATGAGGAGCATAAAACGGAGGAAGGTTGTCACTTACCGACTCATCCTGGATGGTTGCGCACAAGGCGAAGCAAACCTCACAACCATCGGGGTGCCAGACTACCAGATCGTCGAGCCGGACCGCACAACCAGCGTGGGTCCGGCACACTACGTGACCGTAAGGTTGTTGAAGTGACGCGGTACACCCCGGCTCCTCACAGCGAACAGTCTGTAAGTGGAAAACGAACATGAACCTATCACTCTAAGCAATCTAAAGCCGGCAAGGCCAGGAATTTCAACTGCAGCCGGAATACTCCGGTGGAGAAGAAATACCTTATCATAAACTAGGCCAATAAGCTCTAAAATACACAGAGTGGCAGGCAAGACTTCCAGACCCCGGAATACTCCGGGGAATGAAAGGAATGAGACAACAGGAACTCGCCGCAGGGGTTGCCTGTAAAATTAACGGCGGAACCCCCGGGCGTAGAACCGGACTCACGTATAAAACTAAGGAGAGTACTCCGAAGATAACACATATATTTATGTTTAAATACGTATATCAGAATAATAACATTAAACTAATGACGGCTCCCCTTATATAAATAAATAAATCCCTCTTCACTACTTCCCCGCCAGAGAAACAAGGTGGGCAAGATGCTCGTATATTCATAACATAAACCGGAGCAAATATAATAACCCAGCCGAGTAGCCCGACGGGGAGGGAGGAGTGCGGGATAGAGTGTTCGAACACGTTCGAGCTACGAGTGAACGAATCACCAACACCAACACAGCGATGCTAGGGACTGTATGGGAGGGAGCGAATCCCTCTACCAAATGGAGAAGTCCCTGAACTCGGAGAAAACGCCATCTAGCGTCACCCGCACGAGTAGAGCAAAGCTGGAAGGGTGGGGGGGGGAGTGGGTGGAGTAGGGGAGAATGGTAGGCTACGAAGAAAGAGAACAGGAGACGGGGGAAACATATGACTCGCTCAACTGCACTACACCACTCCAAGAATGAACAGAGTCTATGGGAACTGTGATTGGGAGGGTGGCCTACTACTAAGGAAGGGAAGCGACCAAGCCACGATGCCCGACTCCTGCCTAGGCACAGCCTAATAGGGACCTAACCTAGTATAGGCTAGGAAAAAGGCAGGAGTGCAGAGGGGAGGAGGAACAAACAAGGAGAGAAATTTTGTGCCGAGAACCAACCGGGAACGAGAAGAGGGGGCAAGAAGGCAAATAGCCTAGAGGAGACACACCCAAAGAACTCTATTCCCCCAAAGGAAGGAAGAGAACTAAGGGGCTCACTCTACCCACCAAAAAACGACCCCGGAGGAAACAGCAACCAAAACTCCCTCAACCTGATGGACCTCCACGCCGAGGGCAAGGGGATGGAAGCAATAACCTACTCCACTAAAAAACCATCACACAAAAACATTGAAATAAGAATGTGCTCAATAGGGTGCGTAGCCTACCTCGGGGCAACAGTTAGATCTAAGGCTGCCGCTACCACGAGGAGGTAAACGATGTAAAATAAACGAACCAAGAGCACTATCGCCAAGAATAAAATAATAATTGGCCTAATACAGACTAAAATAAAAGGGAACCCAACCTGGAGGGGGGGGGGGGAACCTGGACAGGGCATCACCTCAAAAGGGCCGGTAGGCCAAAATTATGTAATTTTCGAAAAAAGGGGGGGTGCCACCGCAGGAAACCCGCCAGGAGGAGAACCATGGGGCAAAAATATATATATCATCTATAACGACAAGGAGACAACCCCAACAGAAAAGAACTGAAGGGGTCGCCTCGCGGTCGACATGGCTGGCGGGGGACGCCGTGGCGTCATAATAAGATCTCAATATTATATATAAAATGAGACCAAAACAGCCAAATTATAGAACGAAAAACCCCACAATAATATGGTACTTAACTTGGAGATAGTAAAGCTGCTCGATGACATGTTGAAAGATGGAAAATTCCACAAAAAGGCACGAGCACACAAAATCAAAAGATAGTTATCACGTGCTAGAAAATGGAATGAAGTAGGTGGCGCTGGTGTCGCCGTCCTGGCGGGTATTGGGTGTAGGGGCTGTAACGGCTCACCGCTCTATTCCAGGGGTTTTGATAGGGAGAGATCTTTCGAGTAAGTCTCCGTGGTAGTGATCTTTCACTCACCCTTCGTTATACCGATGTCTTCCTTGGAGAAGACGCTCGACTGGGGGTAGTAACCCCAGCTTTCCTGAAAGCTCTTTTTTTCTCTGGTATATCTAGCATATTATACCTAGAAATTCGTGCTGTAATGGAATTTCACCGGCTGACACGGGACTGGACTCAGAAATGAAGTTTTCATAATAAAACTAATACTGTAATACTTACCTGAACACCTGAATTAGCCCTGGTCACCTACCAGCCCGAACTAATCCCCATAGCTTTTACCCACTAAGTGGGTAATAAACTGTCAGCGTTGCCAACGCTTACAGGAAAACCTTGTCAAATGAGTTACCTGAAGTACCGTTGGCAACACTGCTGCAAGTCCCGGCCGAGTGAGGCCGAGATCCCCAATTGTGTTATCCACTATTCAAATTGAAGTGGGGAGGAGGGTGGGAATCATTCAGGTCAGGTAAGTATTACAATATTAGTTTTATTATGAAAACTTCATATTGCAATACACTCCCTGAACACGGTAACAAAATTTAGTGGAGGTGGGATCAATCTAATTGAGCCCGACCTGCCAACAGGGAAAGTAGGTAACTCATTATTCGCCTACTCTGTATAAATGAATGTATCCTCACCTGGTTATCCCACTCGGCAGATGAGAATGTCTGTAGAGAGAGTACCCCGACATCAGTCTCATGTCTAGGTACTGTCTGAGTCAAGCTACCTTTCATGTGGTATTCAAACCTCCTCATGGATAGAGAGTAGCAAAATAAAAACCAAACTACCATGTGGCTAATCACAGCCTCCCATGATTAGTGGAGAACGATGAACCTCCCATGTGGCTAATCAAAGCACTCTCATTTATGGAGGGTCTGAGTCGAGCTACCTCTCATGTGGTATTCAAACCTCCTCATGGATAGAGAGTAGCAAAAAATAAAAACCAACCTACCATGTGGCTAATCACAGCCCCCCATGATTAGTGGAGAACGATGAACCTCCCGTGTGGCTAATCAAAGCACTCTCATGTATGGAGGGGTATGATGAACCTCCCATGTGGCTAATCAAAGCATTCTCATGCATGGAGGGGTACAAAGAACCTCCCATGTGGCTATTGTAGCCTCTCATGTATGGAGGAGAAGTTGAGTGTGCAGGATCTTCGAGTTCTTCGCCGTCCGTTGCCGCCGATGGCTGCACAGAGGAGGTTGAAGAAACCAAACCTGTCCACTGGATCTGCCTATCTTCACAGTACTAACATCAAACTTAATATTCTCACTATGAACCCCAACTAACAGAGAATCAAAAATTCCAAATTTCCTCAGACTACAATCATTACCTAGAGTTCCCCCCACCCTTAACATTACTATGTAATTATAAGATCAAGTTGGTCGTCGCAAAGGGACCAAGTGAGAAATTCTTCTAAGAAGAAAACTGAACGTCTTTTAGGTAGAAAGTCGTGAAAACCGACACAGACTTCCAAGTGGCCGCCTCTAAGAACCTCCACACTAAGAGAGTACCCCCTTAGCTAAATAACCGCACCCACGATAGAAGGGTTAGCGGCTACACACAGACTAAGAGAATAACTTTCATGTAAAAAGGAGAATGATGCATCTCCCAAGTGACTATTCAGAGCCTACCCATTACGGAGGGAATGAGGCAGTGTGCCGAGCCGATGACCCTCCGCCCTGCAGGTTGCGGCAAAGGCCGACGAGCGCAGAAGTATCCCAGCGCCGAAACAACCTAGGCTAGCCTACGAGAGCACCTCTTTGGACTCTCATAGGGAAACTATCAAAGACTAGGATACTTAAGGTGTACTAAATTTAAGTTCATGTGATTATAATATCACCGTTGTTTAAGATTCTAAAGCCTAGAAGGAATTTCTCTATCTGGTTAATCTAATAATCACCGCACTACGTGAATACAACCTTAGCTAAATGAGCACACCCTAGATAATAGACTTCGCCGTTAAACGTGGACTAAGTGAATAACCTTCCGAGTCTTCACACTAAGAGAATACCACCTCAGCTAATTGAACGCACCCTAGATAGAATTCGCCACTATACGCGGTGGGGCGAATTGAACGTCTCTTAAATGAAGGAAGAAAACAAAGACGGACTCGCAAGTAAACTACCTCCAGAATAGAAGACTCTGAATCATTCTTTAGAAAGGAAGATGAAGTGGACATACTCTGAATACTGTGCGGTAATGAAAAAAAACTGTTAAATACCAAATATAATGTCACGTCAAATTAAACTGCGTTCAAGGGCATAAACCTTGCACCACATGAGAATCGTGAAGTGTGCCCGCAACTGTGTTCCCGCAACTGTGTTCATGTAGTGAGCGCTTATGAACCAGGAACCAGGAACCCTTCTCCGAAAGTAACTAATCGCATCCTTCGACAGCGGATGGGAAGGATTCCGAGGTGAGACAAGAAGTGTACACAGAAGTGGACGGAATTTATCAACCTTTGAGAAATATTCGCATCGGACATAAAGACATCCCCGCTGATGCCGGAACTGAACACATGTGGATAAAGAACCTTACACGAACGAAGCAGAGTTTTAGCCTCGGCCATGACTTCCGGAAGAAGAGAAATACTTATCATTTCCCGCCTAGGAAACCAACCTAGGAAACTTCCTGAAGCTCGCCCATTTTTTTTTTCTTTTATCTGCAGCTAAAGCCGAAAGAAAGAAATAAAACTCCTAACCAATTATCTTAACATTAGAACTTCCGACAAATCTCACGAGGGAGCCCGAGGGAACGTAACAAGCCAAAGAAGATCTTACTACTAGAAATTTTCAGGAAGATAGAAAAATGTACTGCAAAGTGCTGAGCGGTAGCCAGCGATAGATGAAAATGGAAGAATCTTGACTTTCCGAAGGAATAAAAGAAAACCAGCTATTTCGGTTATGGCAGGCCTAAAGATGGAATGACCTTCCTTACGACACAGACTTTCCCATGTCAAGTTGACCTGGTAAAGCTTACGGGTTGACTTCTCAAGCTGAAAGAAACACTGTCTGGACATAGCTTTAGAGTGTCTGGACTGTCTAGCTGTTCGCTCAGCAGTCGCCCGGAACTAGGTTCATCACGCAATAGTTTGGATGATAATGGTGAAAATGCGGTTGTCTAAAAGATCTTCCGCATGAGGAGGAACATCGAAACTTCCGTAAGGAGCATTAGGAATTCCGGAACTGAGGGCATTAGAGCCCTCAAGGAGCTAGAGTCATAGACGTCTTGACACTACCGCAATTCCTGATTACCTGATGAATGAGACCGAATGGCGGAAAGTGTACACCTGTAAGTTCTAATGATCTTGTTCCCCCCGAGTTCTCAGATACGACATGGCAGTTCCGATGTCGTAAAGCAGACCCACTACTGTGTTGCGCACTAGGACTGAGAAACACCTGAGGGCTTCCTTTACAGCCCTGAGGTTCCCGAAGGTTATGACTCCTCTTGTTCCCAATCCCTCCAGAGGCCCGAAGCCTGGGTTCCTCCAAGGTTGCTCCCCAACCTTGATATGAGGCATCTGAGTACAGATGAACATCGGGAAGAGGGGAAACTATAGAACTTCCGGATGTCAGATGCGCTCCTTCTGACTATCACAGATGATCCGACAAGCGAGAATTGTTCCAGATTATACCTGCATTCTTGGGACTTCGATTCCTGAGACATACCTGAAGAGAAAGCATGCAGAGACACAAGACCCTAGAATTAGAGAGAGAGAGAGAGAGAGAGAGAGAGAGAGACCATGGAGGAGATATCCTCCTCCCTAAAAGACTGTTGCAGAGTGCAAAAGGCGCCCTCAACAGAACCCTCTCTGAATGTCCGGATAGTGAGGCGGAAGCTTCAAAAGAAGCCCCTCCTCTTCTGCCAAAGAATGTAATACAGTCAGGCGACATGTTAACCTGGTATGCCAGCCTTAATGACACCGAAGTGATGAGGCGTCAGGCAGTACCGGACCAGAGGGAGTATCATCTTGTTTGAGCAACTACCGGTTCTGTTGCATATAGCGACTCGAACATCGTTGCTTCGGTAGTGTAGGCTCCTCCGGAGCCTTGGATTGAGGATAAGTGAGGATGAAGTCTACCATCCGCTTACTGTATACTCATTCTCATTGGCTGAAGGAGAAACTAATATCCGGTAGTTCGACTGAGCCGGAGAATTGTCGGACTGGTCCGACCGAGCCGGAACAGGAAAGAGGCAGGCCGATCCCTAGCAAACGATGAACTCGAAAACCCGGAACTTGCTACACCTGGGTGCGTGAGACGGACACCTGACATATCAATCGCGAACATACTGGAGGCACCAAGGTAGGTTGCGCAAAACCCCGCACCACCCAACAGGGAGGATGCAATGCCTGGGCGGACCACACCCACTCCTGAGAGCGAAGAGGCCGCAACACCTGAACCACTCAAATCTGGATGTATCAAAACCGCATGAGGATGGGAATCCGGAACTGAAGACCCGGAATCAACCGCAAACCAACATGGATGCCTAAACGGAGGGACAGAGAAACCTGCCGCAAAGTTGAGAAAGAAGAAGCCGAAGGAGGGAAGAAGGAAGAAGTCACACTCGGAGTAACCACCGGAGCACCCAACGCCGACGTTGGACAGATGGAGGAGGTCCCACCCGCACCGAACTCAAAGGAGTATTGAAGGGAAAGTTACGAGATACCGAACTGAAGGTAACAGAAGAAGGTAGTTACCAACTATCTTGGAGAATGGAAAGGCTGCAAAAACTATTGGTGCTGATACATGGAATGCTGGCGTAGGCGAATCGCCGACTGCCGTAGCATCCGCAAGAATCGTGGAGGATACATTACAGTTAGGAAACTATCGGTGCTGATACACTGAACGCTGGCGCAGGTGAATCGCCGACTGCCGTAGTATCCGCAAGAATCGCAGAGGATACATTACAGTTAGGAACCCCTAAAGAATGAAATAGGAAGTTGCTGACGCCTCCGCAAAGACCTGAGAAGCAACTAGACTGGATGCCTGAGAAACTAATGGATTTGCAAAGGTGATAAAGACGACGGTTCCGATCCGTAAAAAGTACCCCTCCCCTTAACCCCGAAGAGAGAGAGGGGGCCGCTGAGCTCTAATATACAGGGTTGAAGCAAGAAAGCCTTGCTCTGCTGAGTTAAAAGCCAAGAAAACAGGATGCGCAACAAAGACCCCGAGAGCCCTCCAAAGAGCGGACCGAAAAGAAGATTGAGAAGGACAATGGAAGAAGGCTTAGAAGAAAAAGGGGAAAAACGGAAAAATTCCGTAACGGCCAAAGAGGCCATATATTTCAAAGAAAATAGACTGGTTCTGTTTCCCCCTGATAATCTTGACAGACATTATCAAATCTGAAAATTTTTGAAGACATGATCATGAATATTGGAAAAACTCGATCGCTAGAAGTACCACCATCGCAAGACGAAAGAAATTTTAAAACCCCCAAAGGAAAAGGAACCTTTGAAGAAGGAGTATTCAAGGAAAACAAAAATTCAGAACCAGATACATCAGAAACCAAATCTGAACCACCCTCCACGGATCTGGAAACCTTTGTTGTACAGAGCACAAAGCAGGAAATAAAACCAACGATTGATCTAAATGAGAGAGCTAAACATTAGCGAACCCAACCAAACCTGAACCCAAAGAAGACCACGTTCAACTACTTTTCCTGAATACTTCCTAAATTAGAATTCCTACCCTTCTGAGTGATTCCTAATTCTAAATCCACTTTAGAACTTACGCTTTTAGAGGGAAGGGTGTAAATCAGCTGCCAATACTGCCTGCTCTGCGCCGGGGTGCCCGGCAGATCCTACCTTCGAGGTTTGCGGTTCTCCATGACCCCCAGCACCCATTAGGGCTGGTTCTGGAACAGGCAGGGGGCTGAAAAAGAACGATTAGTATCTACAGCACTGTTACTACTATCCTTATCTCTAGTTTCTGTTAATTTAGTCATAAAGCTAGAAAAAATAGACTAGATATTCTCAGCTAGTAACTTGTCCTCTAACTTTTTGAATAATTCTTCCATCTGATCTACCGACCAAGACTTGCCGCCTGTCTGACTGATACTACACCATATCTTCCTACATAAAATACAAACAGAATGTCGATCGTGTTTGAGGGTACTCATCCTACGATTGCAGGACGTGTAGGGCCGATGAGCGTCAGCATCTCCAGCAGAAGAAGGCTCTGTAAAAGATGTAAACAAAGTGGAAGCATCAGCGCTAGCAGACGGCGACGTCTTCTTGTTTGACTTATCCAAACGTCAAATTCGGGAGAGAAGTTCCAAATCCTATCAATAAAGTATCCATCCACGACAAAATGTGTTGGAAACAGTCCAAATCGTGATCTGATGTCCAAATTCTTAAAAGGGGGTCGGGCTAAATGACCAAAAGTTTGCCTGATGTGGGACACACCCATACAGCATGGCGAACAAAAAGCAATTGGGGATCTCGGCCTCACTCGGCCGGGACTTGCAGCAGTGTTGCCAAAGGTACTTCAGGTAACTCATTTGACAAGATTTTCCTGTAAGCGTTGGTAATGCTGACAGTTTATTACCCACTTAGTGGGTAAAAGCTATGGAGATGTAGTTCGGGCTGGTAGGTGACCAGGGCTAATTCAGGTGTTCAGGGAGTGTATTGCAATATATCTTTTGAAAGAAATGTAATCACCTGTCAGGAATGAATCCCTGTCTCAAGTTAAGAGAACCAGCATCTGAAATCTTAATGACAAGGTCAACATTCAAAATCTCTGTCACATTTCATGTTCAAACCTTTATTTCTGCTTTCTAAAGCCTGTCACCCATGGACTGATCACTCATAAAAACAAGAAGACAGCAATCATGTCTGGGTGAAATCTTCCTCCGCCAAACCATTGCCTCCTGGGTAGCAGAGGTGTTCAACAATCAGAGGATCTGGGTGAAACTGGCAGTTTCCTTCTTGGAACATTACAACTCCAACCTCATTACTTGTCACCACAGAAAACAAAATTCATATTCTCTTGAAGCTGAAGTCCTATTAAAGAGGAAGGCTAAGCTTTCTGTATTTCTGCTGTATTCATCCAAAACTAAGAGAACTCTGATCTTCATCCTGTTTACTAGACTGGTCAGACTTACAGGCACAGGAACTTGTGAGGTTCCCAAAATTGGTGCCTTTCAGGGTGACATGGGTCCTCCTCTTCTCTTCCCTCTACAAGACTCTTCACTGACCCAGTCCCCAGGGCAGATGTCACTGCAGAAGCCTTCCTCCTCCCAACAGGAGGAATAAAATACAAGGTGGAAAACAGAGCTTAGGCAATACGGAACAACCACCAAACACTTACAGCAGTCTACAATTTACCTAAAGATACCAAATTAAACTCCAGATACAGAGAATCTTCTGAATTTGGAAGTGATTCACAAAAACACTAGATACTGGGACAGAATGAAAAAGAAAACTGTTGCCAACCAACTGAGCAAAAGTTCAGCTTTGTAAACAATCTCTGCCTATTTAGGGAAATCCACATAACGGCAGCATTCAGTGACTACACTCCACAACACACCACAACTGTTGGTCATATCTGAGAGCATCAAACATCCAGCCAAATGCAGACTGCAGTCTTCAACTCAACTTTTGTTAATAAACAAAAAAATTGAGGTTCCTCAATGCAAAAGCACAGATGTAAAGAAGCAAGATTAAGGGAACATTACCACCACAAGAGTTATTCTACCTTTATAAAAGCTTCACCAACTTTTCAAGGATCAGCTTTGACATCACAGCTAATATCTTGCAATCCTCTGCAGAGGAAGACTTTTTAAAGAGAAAGGAACAGCATTAAGAAGACATTTGTGCAATAAGGAAAGTTCTGCAAGTTACAAAGAGGAAGTTAAGTAAGCAAAAAGCAAAGTCACGTGGTATATACAACACCACAGACAATCCATCAGTGATTGCAGTGTGGAGACAGACCAAGTGTCTGTGTCCTTGATCCCTCTAAGTTCTCATATCAAATTATCAGGCCTATGTACAGGGTTCACAACACTATTACCACTTGAAAAGAACGACCATTTTATACACTACGATACTTGACAGAGGCTAAAACTAACAATATTTACTGAGTCACCTTTAAATACTGATTCTCACCATCACAGTTTCCAAAGCCATGAGATTCAATCCTAAGATAACAGACAGGGAACTATTACAGAAGAGCACCGCTTTCCTTTGTAAGACTTTGCTCCTCTGTCCACTTCTCCAGGCTTCAGATTCACACAATGGGGATTGTTCCTTCACTTCAGGGACCAAGGCTTTTGGAGCTCATAATCTTCTGCAGTCTTTAATACATGATGACTGATACAATCTGTAAAATAACCTTTCTTTAGCATAACAAGTCTTTGTCATTACACAACAGGTCTAAAGTGTTGGCTTTTAATATAGATATATTTTTCAATTATAGAAGGGCTTTTGCTTCAGTGAGTGGTAGACATCTTCAGCATTACAGCTGAGGATGTCCATCATTCACACAGACAAGAGTTCCAGTTACTTTGGCAAGACTGACATTATATACTTCATGAGGACATGGGTGACCAGTGTAAGGATGGGATTGAGTGACATACTGGCTGGGTGTTGACTGGTTTATTGGCAGTTCCTTACTGAATGAATGTACAGAATCTTCGAAGATGTTATTGGCCTGTGCGAGCGGTAAAGTAGCGTCTACACACAGACAGAGCAAAACAGAGGTAATGTTTCGGACATGTGTGTTTGTCGGCAGACAAACAGATGGCGATTGTAAGAGACATAATAAACGTACAGTAATAAAACATATACCAATGGAAAGGCCAGGAAATTCTACATATGGCCAATTGCATGAGATTTGAAACAGATTAATGAATACAATGCAGTAGCATAATATATGTGAAATGGCGAGACGTTTGGCGTCTTCACAAACAGAAACATACATACAGTTTGATACAGAAGATTCGGTGGTACATTATGAGTACATGATTAGAATGCTTGCATGGCAATGCAAGTAGTGGTGGTTGTACATATATCAAGACAACAATGGTTAGGGAGAAACAGACGGAAATATTGTATGGTAGAAGCTGCGTTCCACGAGTGAGAGAAAATGGGATGCTCTGTCTTGTCCTCTCCAAATGGATGCGACAGGTCTCTTACAGATTCAGTACAAAACCTTAACTGGTTCAGGAACAGCGCAGTCCCGGTTCTTAATTTAGTCTATGTGTGGCTGACATCATAAGTACACAAATAATGTAAGAATGAAGGAAGAAAGGAATATGAAATTTGGGCCAAAGGCCAAGAGCTGGGACCTCTGAGGTCATTCAGCGCTGAAAGGGAACCTGAGGGTTAAAAGGCTTTAAAGGTGTCACAGGAGGAAAACCTCAAAGCAGTTGCATTATGAAATGATATTTTTATGATAAAATAAAGTTTTGTACATACTTACCCGACAGATATATACTTAGCTATAGTCTCCGACGTTCCCGACAGAATTTCAAATCTCGCGGCACACGCAACCGATAGGTCAGGTGATCTACCTTTCCCGCCGCTGGGTGGCGGGAATAGGAACCATTCCCGTTTTCTAATCAGATTTTCTCTTCCACCTGTCTCCTGAGGGGAGGCTGGGCGGGCCATTAATCGTATATATCTGCCGGGTAAGTATGTACAAAACTTTATTTTATCATAAAAATGATATTTTAATGATAAAATAAAGTTTGTTCATACTTACCTGGCAGATATATATATATAGCTGTATTTCTCCGAAATCCGACAGAATTTCAAAAACTCGCGGCACATGCAGTGTGGCCAGGTGGTTAGTACTCATTCCCACCACTGGGAGGCAGGAATCGGGAACCATTCCCATTTCTATTCAGATTTTCTAGTGCCACTGTCTCAAGAGGGGAGGCGGGTGGGCACTAAAAGTATATATATCTGCCAGGTAAGTATGAACAAACTTTATTTTATCATTAAAATATCATTTTGTTCATGACACTTACCTGCCAGATATATATATAGCTGAATCCCACCATTGGAGGTGGGAAGAGACAGAATAGGATTTAGGAAACAAACAAATGTAGGCGATTGACGCCTTGGTTCCTTACCTGTTAGCATAGCTGACTTCGAGGTTACTGTCACCCAAGCCTGCTTCTGCTTAACTAGAGTCTCCAGCAAGGTAGGGACCTATAAAGCTGGTGAGTTCTAGATGACCTGTCCACGGGGGCGTGACCACAATCGGACTAGATCATACGACCATACTGAGAGGGAAAAGGAGCAACGACCAACCACCTGACCGAGCCTATCTAAGCCGTTGAACCTAACATAGGCTAAAAATTGGGACGTCCACATCGGTGGCCACCCAACAACCAAAAAAAAAAACAACAACAAGATAAAAAGATACTACCTAACCCCTAAAGGATAGGATGAGTATTGCTCTCTTCCCCCAACATTGTGTCTGCGGAAACGTATGGTCCCAGCGAAGAGCAGTTTTCAAATGTTGTTTTCACATCCCGCAAGTAATGCGAAGCGAACACTGAATTACTTCGCCAGAAGGTGGCCCCCAGAAGATCGTTAAGGGTCTCTTCACCGAACACCACAGACTGTCCGATGGGCCTCTAGTTTCTTTAGTCCTGGCTAAGTAGAACTTGAGAGCCCTGACAGGACATAGGACTCTCTCTGATTCTAGTCCAAGAATCTCCGTCAAACCTTTGATTTCAAAAGTCTTGGGCCAAGGGTTTGAAGGATTTTCGTTCTTGGCTAAGAACAAAGGATTTAGGGAGCATACAGCATTGGGACCCCTAAAGCCAATATGTTTACTAATGGCTTGAACTTCACTAACTCTCTTCGCCGTCGCCAGAGCAGTTAGGAAGACAGCCTTCCTAGTCACGTTCTTGAGGGAAGCAGAAGAAAGAGGTTCGAAAGCACTTGACATAAGGAACTTAAGGACAACATCCAGATTCCAAGGAGGCGTCCTGAGTTGAGGAATCTTGGCAGTCTCGAAGGATCTCAAGAGATCGTGAAGATCCTTGTTGTCGGCCAAGTCTAGGCCTCTGTGTCTAAAGACTGTCGACAGCATACTTCTATAGCCCTTAATAGTTGAGACTGCCAGTTTATTCTTATGCCTGAGATGAAACAGGAAGTCTGCTATTTGTGGTACAGAGGTCGTGGTCGAGGAAATTCCGTTGTTCCTGCACCATTTCCTAAAATTAGCCCACTTGTACTTATAGACCGCATTAGATGAAGGTCTCCTGGCACTGGCGGTAGCCTTTGCCACTGCTCTCGAAAATCCCCTTGCTCTTGCCAACTTCGTGATAGTCTGAACGCAGTTAGACTCAGAGCGGGGAGGTTTTTGTGGAACCTTTCGAAATGAGGCTGCCTGAGAAGGTCCACCCTCAGGGGAAGCGTCCTTGGAAAGTCCACCAGGAAGGTCATGGTCTCCGTGAACCAATCCGCTGCCGGCCAGAAGGGGGCTATTAAAGTCATCCTTGTTCCTTCCGACGCTGCGAATTTCCTGATCACTTCTCCCAGAATTTTGAAGGGAGGAAAAACGTAAAGATCGAGGCCTTTCCAGTCCCAGAGGAGGGCGTCTATTGCTATTGCTCCTGGGTCTAGGACAGGGGAGCAATAAAGAGGGAGTCTCTTCGTCCTGGACGTCGCAAAGAGGTCTACTAGAGGACGTCCCCATAACCTCCACAGCTCTAAACAGACCTCCGCGTGAAGGGTCCACTCGGTCAGTAGAAGCTGATGTTGCCGACTGAGAAGGTCCGCGCGGATATTTTCCACGCCCGCAATGAACCTCGTTAGGACCTTGATCCCCCGTGCATGTGTCCAAAGCAGGATCTCCTTCGCTAGGGTGAACAGGGAATGGGATCGAGTACCACCCTGTTTTTTGAGGTAAGCTAGAGCTGTGGTGTTGTCCGAATTCACTTGAACAACACGGCCTGAAACTCGGTTCTCGAAAAATTGAAGGGCCAGCAGGATAGCCCCCAATTCTTTGAGATTTATGTGCCAGGACACCTGTTCCCCTCTCCAGGTGCCTGACACTTCTTCCCCTCCTAGTGTTGCTCCCCATCCTTCCCTGGACGCGTCGGAAAACAACACTAGGTCGGGGCTCTGAAGGCGTAGAGAAACCCCTTCTGCCAGTTTTAAGGGGTCGAGCCACCACCTCAGGTGATTCTTGACAAAGGGAGAGATCTTCAAGGTCTCTTCCAGATTCTCCTTGTCCATCCAGTTCTCCACCATGAAAAACTGGAGCGGCCTGAGATGAAGTCTTCCCAGGGAAAAACTTCTCCAGTGAGGAAATGGTCCCCAGCAAACTCATCCATTCCCTCACCGAGCATGTTTCCTTCCCTAGAAAAGACGAGACTTTTTCTAAGCAAAGCAGCTGACATTCTCGGGATGGAAAAGCTCGAAAAGCCACTGAATCCATCTGAATCCCCAGATAGACGATGGACTGCGTCGGGATCAGATGGGACTTTTCTTTGTTCACTAGAAGTCTCAGGGACTTCGTCAAATCCAGCGTCAAAGTCAGGTCCTCCAGACACTTCACCCGAGAAGAAGCTCAGATGAGCCAATCGTCCAGGTAGAGCGAAACACGAACACCCGCCAGGTGAAGCCACCTCGCAACATTCCTCATGATCACCGTGAAGATCATGGGAGCAGTGCACAGACCGAAGCAAAGAGCTCTGAACTGGAAGACACGTCCCCCCAGCACAAACCTCAGGTACTTTCTTGACTGAGGATGTATGGGAACATGAAAGTACGCGTCTTGCAAGTCCAGAGAGACCATCCAATCTCCTGGTCTTAAAGCCCCGAGAACAGCCTGGGGCGTTTCCATCTTGAATTTTTCTTTCACAATGAAGCGGTTCAAGATGCTTACATCCAAGACCGGTCTCCATTCTCCTGACTGTTTCGGGACTAAGAACAGTCTGTTGTAGAACCCCGGAGAATCCAGTTCCAGAACTTGTTCCACGGCTTCCTTCTCTATCAATTGCTCCAGGAGGTCTAAAAGAATCTGTTGCTTCTCTCGATGGTAAGAAGGCGACAGATCCCTGGGCGACATGCACAGGGGTGGCAAAACGAGAAAGGGGATCTTGTATCCCTTCTCTAGAACTTCTAAGGACCAGGAGTCCGCCCCTTTTGTTCTCCAGGCTCCCGCAAAATAAAGAAGCCTGGCTCCTACCGGTGTCTGGAGGCGTATAGAGTCACTTTTTTCCCCTCGGTTTCGAGGGGGCTGCTCCTCTGGAGAAACCTCTTCCTCACGGAGACGATCTAGAGCAGTGGTTCTCAACCTGGGGGGCGCGCCCCCCTAGGGGGGCGTCAGCAATATCTAGGGGAGGCGCGAAGCCTAGGAAAAATTTAAAAATTCTAGAATTATATTCGTTATTTTCTCAACAAGAGTGAGGAACTAATATCCAGAAGTTTATAAAAAAAAAATGAAAAATTATCGCCTTTTAACGTTAGTTTCCCATAGTCTTCCACTCTAGTTAGACTCGCTAGGGTTACCATTACTTTGTAATTATTTACCTCCCTCCCTGTCCCTCGAAACTCCTCTTTCTCTTTTTTTTTTTCCTCCTAATCTGGGAGGGAATTTTACTCATAGATGCAAGGGGGCGTGTAGGGAAGGACCAGCTCTTAGAGGGGGCGTGGTAATAAAAAGGTTGAGAACCACTGATCTAGAGGAAGAAGTTCCTCCGCGAAAGGGCTTCTTCTTCCTGGAGGACAAAACCGAAGCTGAAGTAGAAGGGGCTGACAGACGTCTCGAAGAATGGGCCAGAAGATCTTGCGTGGCCTTCTCCTTAAGACTAGCAGCGATGTCTTTAATTAAAGACTGGGGGAAGAGATGGCTAGACAAAGGGGCGAACAATAACTCTGCCCTTTGCGAAGGAGAAACTGACTTAGCGGTAAAATCACAATACAACGCCCTCTTCTTTAAGAGGCCCGAACCGAAGTGGGAAGCCAGTTCCTCTGATCCATCCCTGACAGCCTTGTCCATACAGTTAAGAACACTAGACAGCTCCCCCAGGCTGATCGACTCGGGGCTCCTCAGCTTAAGGTCTAAGGCTCCCAAGCACCAGTCCAAAAAATTAAACACCTCCATGGTGCGGAAGAGTCCCTTGAGATGATGATCTGTCTCGGACAAAGTCCAGGAAACCTTAGCAGCAGACAGGTGGGACCTTCTGGGAGCATCGACAAGGCTGGCGAAATCCCCCTGAGAAGAAGAAGGCACTCTAGAGCTAATATCCTCTCCTGTCTCATACCACATACCAGCCTTGCCACAAAGCTTAGACGGGGGGATGGCAAAAGAGGTCTTGCCTTGGGCCTTCCGTTCCTCCATCCAGGCATTAATTTTCTTAAAAGCCCTCTTTGTAGCCAAAGAGGAAGTCATCTTCACAAACCCCGGCGCTCTCCTAGCTTTGGAAGAAGCTAACTGTGAAGGAGGAGAGAGAGGAGCCGAGGGTTTGAACTTATCCTCAAACAAGTCTTTAAGAAGACCGGTTAAGACCTGATAGTCAGAAGAAGAGGAAGCAGAAGGAAGCTCGACGTCAGCAGGCTCCAATTCGCCAGAAACTTCTCCCTCAACAACAGGCGAAACAACCGAGTCACCCAAAACCTTAGGGGAACGAAGGCCTTGAGGTCCGATACGGAGGAGGGATCTTCTTTTCCCCAAAGAAAGTGAAAGCTCTGGAGCGTCTCGAAGAGCGACGGAAGGGACGTCCTGGCGAGCGTCCCGGCGAGCATCCCGGCGAGCGTCCTGGCGAGCGTCCTGGCGAGCGTCGTGAAGAGCGTCCAGCCGAGCGTCCTGCATTGGAGAGAGAGGAGCGTCTTGAAGAGCGGCAACCGAGGCGTCCTGGGAAGCAGCTCGCGAAACGTCACGTTGGCGAGCGTCACGACGGGGAACTCGTGAACTAAGAGGGCGACAAGGCGACGAAGCAGGAGACGGAGACAAAGAAAAAGGAGAAGGAGAGGGAGACTTCCTGGACTTCTTGATGGGCAGGTTTAAGTCCTTGCGACGACGAGGAGCTGCATCCCTCTCTGCAATAAGAGAAGACAACTGACGTTGCATCTCCAGCAAAATCTTCTTGGACGGAGAGGAATCAAGCCTGGGGGGAGAGCTGATCCTATGGGAAGAAGAGGGGCGAGGGGACTCCTTCTTCTTCCTCACAGGAGCTAAAAAGGTTCTCTCCTTAGAGCGACTGGGACGCTCACAAACGTCCTCATCAGACGACGTCCTGGTCCTCTTCTGTGGCGGGAAAGCTTCAAAGTACCCAACAGACGATGAAGACTGACGAGAAGCGTCCTCTTGAACGAAGCTCCTCTTCAGAGGACGAGAGTCCTTCCGAGAGTTCCACCCCTTACGAGGGGAGGACGCCTCGGAGGACGAAAAGCAGTCCTTGAGAATACGTGCCGAAGCACGATCCTTGGCAGCCTGAGAAGCAACAACAGGACCTGCCGAAGGGACGTCAGATCGGTGGGAAGCCCCCGTAACCTTCTTGCGGCTTTCGACATGTCTTCTCCCTGAGTCCTGGGAGTCTGACAGCGGTCCAGGCCTAGAAGCATTATGGGGCCGATCTGACGCCCCCTTCACAACACTAGGGGGAACACTGCACTTCATAACACTTTGGAGCGATGTCACTTTATTTTCGAGCGCACGGATGGAGTTCATGATCTCCGCCAGGGCCAAACCCTCCGCAGACACAACCTCAGGGCCCGAAGGCAAAACCACAGGGACAGGTGCAACATTATCTACTTTAGGGTTATCAGGAGAGGAAATAACCTGACTCTTGCACACACTCCTGGAGGAGGACCTCCTGACCCTGTCACGCTCCAACTTACGAACATACGAATCATACGACTTCCAGCTCGCATCAGACAACGGCTCACACTCCTTGCAGCGATCATCTATCAAACAAATATGCCCCCTACACCTCAAGCAAACCGAGTGAGGGTCTACCGAAGCTTTCGGTGGCCTCACCTTACAATCACTCATGCAACATACACGAAAACTAGCAGAACTAGATCCAGACATATTAAAGAGCAGTCAGAAGCAAAATCAAAAACAGTCCAGAAAAAAGCGTGTGCCAATCCACAATCCAAGTCCAAAAAACCAAAAGTCAAGAGAATACTTAAGTGGAAAAATGACATTTTTATGATAAAATAACGTTTCACTTATACTTACCCGGTAGTTACATATAGCTGTCGTCTTTGACGTCACGGCAGTATTCAAATTTCGCGCTAGCGCTAGCGTTACGAAA
Source organism: Macrobrachium rosenbergii (assembly GCA_039081455.1). NCBI lineage: Eukaryota > Metazoa > Arthropoda > Malacostraca > Decapoda > Palaemonidae > Macrobrachium > Macrobrachium rosenbergii. The sequence goes on from JANJGK010000034.1 coordinate 112,433, forward strand.
GGTGATCCCTCTACCCCCCGCCCTCTATCGGGGTATCGGGAACCGTCCCAAGAACACGTCGTAAGTTTTTGCCCAACTGCCCAGGTGAGGGGAGGAGGGAGGGTTATGATTATGTAACTACCGGGTAAGTATAAGTGAAACGTTATTTTATCATAAAAATGTCATTTTCACTTATACAACTTACCCGGTAGTTACATATAGCTGATTGGCACCTTGAGGAGGTGGGGCACTGGCAGCTAATAAAATTCTTGGAATTATCTACTTGCAACAAGTTAGACATAGGTTCCTTACCTTTAAAGGTAGCTGACTCAGTGGTTACTGCCTCTGTAGTCTGCTGGCCTTTATATTGTGCCGAGAGGATATAAGGGATCCGTGTGTCGGACACAATAAAAAACAGTACCTGCCGTAGAGAACATGGCTGCGTACGGACAAGTCTGATGCCCTTGATCAGGGCGCAGTACGACGAACAACAAAACGAGGGATCACCTAACATTACCATAAAACCAATACCAAAGATTAAAATTATTATTATTATTATTAAAATAGTTTAACCAGACCACTGAGCTGACCATCAGCTCTCATAGGGCTGGCCCGAAGGATTAGGATGGAATGACAAGTCTAGGCTAGAAGCCTAGCACTGGGACCTAATAGGTCACTTGTCAATGATGATAAACGAAAATGAAAATGAAATTAAAAGCTGTAAAAAGGCATACGCTTTCATACTGGAACACACTCACACAATAAATACATTTAAACTCATGCTTCCATACATACTCACTAAAAAGGTATATTAAAATTTAAAATAAATTAAGTAAAATCATAAAATTTACTTGTTTTAAAATTCATTATACTGATTGATTGTTTTTTCTTATATTTTTCCAATTAATTTGCAGCTTCTCATGAACATTAAAATGGGTGCTATTGAGAACGTTGAAGATTCTGACAAAATTTCTTCTATCGGTCTATTTCCAAAATTTGATAATCGCTGCACGTTATATTTTGGACATTCACACAGTATATGCTTACCTGTTATCAGCACATTGCAATCTGGGCATTTGGGAAGAGGGCCACATGGACTGTTCATTAAGTGTCCATGTGTCAAACGAGTATGGCCTATTCGAAGACGTGTCAGAATTACTTGTGCTTGTCTCTCTCTTTGATATGACGAATTCCATTTTCCAACACTGGATTTTATCTGTTTTAATTTATTATTTTCAGGTTCTTCGTTCCATATATTTTGCCATTTTTTTACAATGACTGTTTTTATATATTTTGTATAGTCACTGATAGGGATGTCTACATTTGTTCTTGTCATGTGGACCGCTTCTTTAGCTGCTTTATCAGCCTCTTCATTTCCCTTAATCCCTACATGGGCAGGGATCCAACATATTTCAATATTTTTTCCCTTATTATACAATTTATGGAGTGAGAACTTTATATGTTGTACAATATTATTTTTGGGATTATAGCTTTGAATAGCTTCTATAGCACTTCTGGAGTCGCTATAAATTACAAAATTATTATATGAGACTTCTCTAATTATTTTTATGGCCGCTACTATTGCACATAACTCAGCTGTAAATACAGAGGCTTTGTCTGGGAAGGAGAACTGATACGTTTTGTTTTGGGATACCGCAGCATATCCCACTCCGTATTGTGATTTAGATCCGTCAGTGTATATTGCGTAATGTGGACCTTTTCGGATTATATGCTCTACTGCATGTTGTCTTTGGTATTCTGGAGTATATGAATGATTTTTTGATAAATATTTCAAGTGTGTACAAATTCTCATTTTATTCATTGTCCAAGGAGGAGGCAATTTTAACATTACAGGCAATTGTATATACATATTTAGTGACTCTAACAATCTTCTAGCCCTAATTGGGAAAGAAGGTGGATGATTGTTTATAAACACATCTCTTAATCCAAATAATTTTTTGGTTGGAGAATCATTTGTCTGAATTCTCAGAGCACTCTTCATCGTTACTAGCTCTCTATGGAGAGACAGAGGTAGTTCACCACATTCAACTTGTAAAGATGATGTTGGTGATGATCGAAAAGCTCCTGAACATATTCTAAGACCCTCATTATGAATTGGGTCTACCGTTTTCAGTGTTGCGTCTGATGCCGAGCCATATATTTCACTTCCATAATCAACGATAGACAGCACTGTTGCTTTATACAATAAAGTAAGGGTATGCCTATCGGCTCCCCAAGTAGTGTTCGACAGTTTTTTAATTAGGTTTAATGCTCTTTTACATTTTGATTTCATGTATGTTATGTGGGCTTTCCAGTTCATGTGAGTATCAAATACTAATCCTAAAAATTTTGCTGTTTGGCCAATTGGTATACTATGGTTTCTGATTTTTAAGTCTATTTCTTCTCCTTTTTCCATTTTTTGTTTTTATAAAACATGATTGCTTGGGTTTTATCTATGGAAAATTTAAAGCCTACAGATAAAGCCCATTCATCTATTTTTACTATGCTTTTATTAATGATTCGTTCTGCATGTTTTATTCGAGATGCTGAATAATATATGGCAAAATCATCCATATACAAGTTACTTTTAATACCAGTAGGTAGATTTTTACTGATATCATTAATTGCTAACGTAAACAGTGTGCCACTAAGGACGCTTCCCTGTGGAACACCATTTTCTAGAGGAAATGTTCTAGACAGAACATCAATTCTCACCTGAAAACTGCGATTTGTCAAAAAGTTTTGTATAAACCTAGGTAAATGTCCACAGATGTTGTTGTTTTGTAAAGTTTTTAATATAGCATACCTCCATGTAGTGTCATATGCTTTTTCAATGTCAAAAAAGACAGCTACAGTAATTTGTTTTCATTCAAAACCTCGGCGTATATGGTCTTCTAAGTTACAGAATCTAATGTAGATCTGTTACACTGTGACCCAAACTGAGTGGGAGTTAAAATTTTATTTTCTCGTATGTGCCATGTTAGTCGAGCATTTACCATTTTCTCTAGTAATTTGCACATACAACTTGTTAAAGAAATTGGCCTGTAATTGCTTACATTACTGGGATCTTTTCCAGGTTTGGGGATTGGAATAATTATAGCTTTACGCCATTCATCAGGAAATAAATTTCTAAGCCATAAGTGGTTATAAAACTCTAACAAGTATGTCTTTGCCAAAGGTGCTAAATGGCATATCATTTCAAAACAAATATTGTCACCTCCAGGGGCAGATTTATTGCTGTTCAACAGAGCAAATTCTAGCTCTTCCATACTAAATTTTCTATTATAATATATATCTTCTACTGTTTCAAAATTTATTGTTATTAATTCTATATTATTTTTCTTTGTGCGGAAATGCTCATCTAAATTTTTGTTGCTACTTACTTTTGCTAAATTTTCACCTATTACATTACTAATTTCTTTAGGATCAAGTATTCTTTTCCCATCTTTCATTATGGCATGTCTAGGTGGTTTAACATGGGTACCATTTATTTTCCTGAATTTTTCCCATATTTTTTGTATGGGAGTATTTTTGGAGAGATCTGATACATATTTTTTCCATGAAATGATTCTTCCCTGTATTACTTCTCTTTTAAACTTTGCAGATATTTTATTATACAGAGGTTTTAATGTATCAATTTCTAATAATAATATAGTCAGTTTTTGTAAGGTTCCTTCTAATATTGGTAACGTTTTGTTTAATTTACTGAATTTTCTATTCAAATTATTTAGTCGTCTTCCAATTTGTTTTATTTTTATTAATTCTGTTAGTTTTTCAGACCACCATGGGACTTTGTGTTTTGTCGGATGAGATTTGGATTTTGGTATTGCTTTATCAGCAGCATTTGTAATGAAATCAACAAGAAATTCATCAGTTTCATTATGGTCTTTCAAATATTCAAATGGTGGGATATTCCTGGTGTGGAATTCACATTGTTCCCAATCTGCTTTATAAATGTTATATTGAGGGGCATGTCTGGTGGGGTTATTTTGTAATAAAGAAATTAATATGGGGAAATGATCCCTTGTATGCAAGTCATCTACTGTATTCCAGTCCAATCTGTCTACTATGTCTGCTGTACATAGAGTTAGGTCAATTGAGGAATATGTTCCATGTGTTTTAGAAAAATATGTGCTGATTTCGTCATCATTTATACAGCACATGTCATATGAATCTATGAATTCCTCTATTTTAATTCCTGCTCTATTTGATTCTGTACAATTACAGTCCCACATTGGGTTGTGGGCATTAAAATCACCTACTATTAACGTTGGTTCCTTAGTATTATTAAGTAATTCTTTGATTTTGTCAACGTCATAATTTTTATTAGGTTGATTGTACAAATTATGAATTACATAATTATCGTTTTTTATTCGTATTCTAATACTCGACGTTTGCAGATCAGTAAATTTTACAGGTACTTTGTCATAACATACTTTGTTATGTACATATATAGCAGTACCTAAATTTCCCTCTTCCTCTCTTGATGCAGATGCTAAGGTATATTTATCTATCGTTAATATTGTTTTGTTGACATGTTGCAAACATAATATCATTGGTTCATATTCTTTTAATAACCGTTGTATTTCTCCTAGGTGTAATCTGGTCTGTAGACGATTTACGTTCCATTGTATAATATAACTACTGAAAATATTTTTTTATAGCGGTCGGGTTTTACTCTCTTTTTTTGTATTATCAATTTGGAATTTTTCTAACAATTTACTCACGACATTCATCTGTTTTTCCTTATAATAGACTAAGTGCTCAATGCACATGCACCCTTTTTCATGGTTACTCAAATCTGTGTTTTCTTTTTTTCTATATTTCATAAAATTTCTTATAATGTTTGTTAAACCATCTTTTGTTATGCTTTTGTTGTTATTGCATAATTCAATGAAACAATCATTACACCCACAAGTATTATCATGTGTATTTCTCTTTTCATTTGCTCTTGTTCCAATTACTGGAGAAGGAGTAATCTCTTCTCCCTTGACATAATCATTATCATCTATGGTATGATTCTCTTGCACTACTTCAGTGTTCTCGACATTTGCCTTCATAGGTTCTATTATTATTTTAGGAGATAAAGGTATATTCTTAGCTTGTTTTTGTTTTTGTTCCTTTTTCATCTCCTTTATCTTTGGTTTAACTGATGTTTCTCTAATAATAGTTGGTTTCTTCGTTTTGGGTGGTGTTCTCTCCAAAGGTCTTTTTTTATCTTTAATTTCCTGTCTATCTCTACCCTCTTCTATCACTTTAGTAGCAGCATCCTCCTGTGTTTCTATCTGCATTAATATTTCAAATGAATTGGACAAAATATTATCCATCTCATTTGTACCTGTTTCTTTATTTTTTACAATTTTATTTTTTATTTCTAAATTATTAATTTTTTCTTGAGATTTACTTGTCTGTGCTCTGTTATTTCTATCTGTTTCCGTTTTTGCTTCATTTTTTGCTCTTGTTATTGAGGAATATGAATGTTTCTTAGATGGATCTTGCATTCCTCTCACTTTTAATTCCAATTTAGCCTCTCTGATAAACATCCCTGTTCGTTCTTGCAACATTTTCAACTCTGTATTGTATATGTAGTACACACACTCCTTGGACCTAGCATGATGATCCTGTCCACAGTTTACACATTTTGGTTCACTACATTTCCATTGTGTGGCATGTTCGTTAGATCCACAATAAGCACATACAGGTTCATTACGACAGTTTTTCTTTGTGTGTCCATACTTACTACAATTTTGACATTGTAGCGGCTTGGGAACATAAGGTCTCAATTCTCTATTTTGACCCAAAATTTTTATTTTTTGAGGTAACTCTTGACCCTCAAATTTTATTTTTGCAATTCTTAATGCTTTATTATTTTGTTTACTTGGTATTATATATACCTCACAGTCTTGGATTTTGGTATATCTCATTTTAAGAGAGTCCAACAGTATATTTTTGTCAACTGGTTCGTCATTATTTTCAGGAAGTACAATAGTACCCTGAATGCTGTTCATAGTGTCATGCTTCCTTACTTTTACATTTACATTGTCAACACTTTTTATTGACAGATAGTCCTCAGACTGGTTTTTGGTTGTGGCTTCTATAAGCCACGTCTTCATTTTTATTTGTCTAAACGACATTTCTGTCGTTGAGTGTCTTTTTAATAAGAAGTTTTCTAACTTTAGGGCTGAGATTTGCTGTTCTGTTTCCATGGTTAGAAACCTTGACCAACTTCCACTCCCAAAGAGGGAGTCGAAGTGAGTCAAGGTTGGGTCAAGACGATATTTACTTTTTTTTGATTTGTTGTGTACTGGAGCATAAGGTTCTAGTGTGATTATATTTGGATTCTTTATTGTTTTTTCCAAAGAAAGGTTGTTACAAGAGGTTCCATCGGTCGTCATCTGTGCCGAGTCACTACCATCAAAGGGCCCAGGGGTACTCGAATCTTTATTTTCACTTTGCATAAAGATTTGAGGGAGGAGAGAAAAAAAAAAAAAAAAACCTGAAAACCTTAAAAAGATATCATCAGCCTTTCATGGAGTTCATTCCTCCACTAATGGCACAAGTGAGAACAGACTCCCAAATGTCCGCATCCCTTCCCTACCCCAAAGGGGATGGCACAACATGATTAGAGTGGCTCAAGTGTAAGCCAACCCGCTTGATAGGACTGAGAGCATTACTAGAATACAATCATCCCCACCCTAATCACATTATGGGCAAACCGGACAGAATGCCAAGAGTCCTATTCCCAGAACTAGACCCCCCTGGAATCCGTGGTCCAGTCCCGTAGAATAGTTCCGCCTGAAAACTCAGGTCCGAACATTATCGGGCAGTTGATGGTCCTGCCACAGTTCTCACTATTTAGCTTCGGATATAAACCCAATCCCAGCTATGATACCTTTTCCTATTTACCAGGTCCAAGAAATTTGTACGAAAGTGAAAATATCCACGCTATTTAAATCGAAAGGTTTGTAGGTGATCCGTCAGGGCCCGGGCTCTTATTCTTCATAAGAACGAAGAAGAAAAGCCAGGGCCCCTTACCCCCTCACCACGTGAAGGAACCTACTTCGAGGGGACCAAAGATTAAAAACTGGAAGATACTACCACACCATGTATCTCCAGACAACCTTAAAAAACAACAACCCCAACACCAAGGTGAAAATGTTAGTTAAGGAGCGGACTCCTTTTCACCCTCCCCCAACACCGTGTCAGTCGCAATAAAGGGCCCCAGCGTACTGCACTCTTCGAAAACAGTTTGCACGTCCACTAAGTAATGCGATGCAAACACTGACTTGCATCTCCAAAAGGTGAACTTAACCAAGTCTTTCACAGATAAGTTTCTGCTAAAGGCTACAGAAGTCGATACCGCTCTAATCTCGTGCGCCTTTACCTTAAGAATACTCATCTCCGAGTCAGCACACTGCTCATGAGCTTCTTTTATCAGGCTTCTCAAAAAGAAGGAAAGGGCATTCTTAGAGAGAGGCCTAGAAGGATCTCTAACCGAGCACCAGAGGTGGTCACTGGGACCTCTGAGCTTCTTTGTTCTCTGAACATAGAACTTGAGAGCTCTCACAGGGCAGAGGTACCTCTCGGGTTCTTCGGGACCGACCAATTGGGAAAGGTCCTTAATTTCAAACTCTCTTGGCCAAGGTCTAGACGGGTCTTCGTTCTTGGCTAAGAAACCAAGAGTAGACATACATACTGCCTTCCCCTTAGCAAAGCCTACTCTTTTATCTATCACATGTAGCTCACTTACTCTCCTGGCCGTAGCCAGAGCTACCAAAAAAAAAAAAAAAAAAAAAAAAAAAAAAAGTCTTTTACGTGAGATCCTTCAAGGAGATGTTCGCCATCGGTTCAAAGGACTGAGACCGTAACCATCTCAGCACTACGTCAAGATTCCACGCCACTGGTCTCTTCTGGTCCCTCTTTGACGTATTAAATGATCTAATCAGATCTGAAAGGTCTTGACTCAAAGACACTTCAAGACCCCTATGTCGAAAGACCGAAGCTAACATGGCTCTATACCCTTTAATGGTAGGTACAGCAAGCTTTTTCTCTCTGTGGAGGAACAAGAGAAAATCGGCCATCTGGGCTATAGACATCGAAGAAGAAGACACGCCTTCTCTTCGACACCAGGACCTAAACTGTGTCCACTTCGCCTGGTAAACATTGTCAGAGGATTCTCTTCTTGGCTTCGCGATAGCTTCCGAAGCCTCTCTTGAAAAGCCTCTCTTTCTGATGAGTCTCCTGACAGTCTGCAGGCGACAAGATGAAGAGCGGACAAGTTTTGGTGGAACCTCTGAAAGTGCGGCTGTCTGAGTAAATCTGGTCTCTCTGGCAGAAGTCTCGGAAAGTCTGACAGTAGGTTTAGAAGGTCCGGGAACCACTCCCTGGACGGCCAGAATGGAGCCACCAGAGTCATCCTTACGTTCCGATGGCTTGAGAACTCCGAGATGACTTGCCGCAGGATCTTGAACGGGGGAAAGGCATAAAGATCCAGGTCCGACCAGTCCATGAACATTGCATCCACGAAAACCGCTTTGCTGTCTGGAACCGGAGAGCAGTAAAGGGGCAGCCGAGTCGTTTTGTCGGTTGCAAAGAGATCTATGAGGGGACGTCCCCAAACCTTCCATAGCTCCTCGCAAACTAGGGGATGTAAAGTCCACTCGTTGGACAGGACCTGGTTCTTTCTGCTGAGAAGGTCCGCCGCTACATTTCTCTCCCCTTGAATGAATCTCGTTACTAGTCTGGTCCCGATCTCCTCCGCCCAAACTAGTAGCTCCCTCGAGGTCTCGTAGAGGGACCACGAGTGAGTGCCCCCGTTTCCGAATGTATGCCAGAGCGGTCGTGTTGTCCGCCTGGACCAAGACGCATTTGCCTTCCACTTCTTGTTGAAAGGCCAACAGGGCTAAGTGAACTGCTTTTAGTTCCTTTCGATTGATATGCCAGTTTCTCTCTTCTCTTTGCCCCTGGCCCGAAACTTCTTTTGTCCCCATAGTCGCTCCCCAGCCCTTGTCCGAGGCGTCGGAAAACAGAGTTAGGTCTGGGTTCGGAAGCTGAAGAGGAAGTCCTTGTGACAGCCTTCCTTCTGACCTCCACCAACGGCGGCACTCCTTTATCTTTTCCGAAATGGCGAATGTGAAGGAGTCCGGGAACTGTTTCCTGGGCCACTTCTCTTGCAGGTAAAACTGCAGTGGCCTCAGGTTCAAGCGCCCCAGTTTTACAAACTTCTCCACTGAAGTTAAGGTTCCCACGAGGCTCATCCACTCGTTCGTGGAACAAATCTTCCTCTGCAGAAAGTCGTCGATCTTCTGCAGGCATGAGGCTATCCATTGGCTGGACAGAAAAGCCTGAAAAGTCTGAGATCCCAGACTCACTCCCAAATAGACAATCTGCTGACTGGGAGTAAGGCAAGACTTCTTCTCGTTGACAATGAGGCCTAGAGACTTTGCTAATTGAAGTGTCTTTTATAGGTCCTCCATACAGCTCTCCCTCGAAGCCGCTTTGAGCAGCCAATCGTCGAGGTACATGGAAACTCGAATTCCTTCCAGGTGAAGATGTCTGGCTACTGATAACAGGACCCTTGTGAAAACTTGCGGGGCTGTCGACAGACCGAAGCAGAGGGAACGGAACTGATACACCTGTCCCTCAAAGACAAACCTCAGGAACTTCCTTGAATCTGGGTGTATTGGGACATGAAAGTAAGCGTCTTGGAGGTCTATCGAAACCATCCAATCCCCCTGATGTAAAGACGCCAAGACCGACTGAGTTGTCTCCATGGAGAATTTTGTCTTCTGAACGAAGACATTCAACGCACTCACGTCCAGGACGGGTCTCCATCCCCCTGATGCTTTCGTAACCAGGAACAGACGATTGTAGAAACCTGGAGATAGAGGGGCATGAAGCAGTTCTATCGCTTCCTTCTCCAGCATGGATCGGACTTCTGAGCGAAGGGCGTCTAGTTTCGCGGAGTTGTGTGAGTACGCCTGTAAAGAAACTGGAGCCTCCACTAAAGGAGGTTTGGAAAGGAAGGGGATGGCATATCCTTCCTTTAAAACTTGGATCATCCAAGGGTCTGCTGAGATCCGTTGCCACTCTTGCCAGAACCTTTGCAGTCTGGCTCCTACAGCTGAATGGAGGACAAAAGGTTCATTTCTTCTCTGGGGCCGTCGAGGTTCTAGGCGTGGCTTTGCCTTTTCCTCTGGCCCTGCCAAAAACACGTCTAGAGGATCTTCCTTTATACTGTCCAAACGAGAAAGCAGGAGACGAAACACCGCGCACAGAAGCGGTAGAAAGCACAGGTCTTTTCGCTTTCTTGGCAGACTGCGACAAAAGATCCTGGGTTGACTTCTGGGCTAACGCCTGGGAAATTGCAGCAACCAACTCTTGCGGAAACAGATGTGCCTTGTTCAAAGGAGAAAACAAGAGAGCCGACTTCTGGTTTGAAGAAACACCTTTTGCTAAGAAGGAGCACCAAAGTTGCCTCTTTTTGAGAACCCCTGCCGTAAATAAAGAGGCCAGTTCTACTGCACCGTCGCAGATGCCCCTATCAATGCAGTCCACTACTCCTACCACATCATCCAAGAGCTCAGAAGGAAGATTAAAATCCTTAATCTTCCTGGCTAAGGCCGCAATCACCCAGTCCAGGAAGGTCACTATTTCAAGAGTCCGAAACACGCTCTTGAAAACTTGATCCAGTTCGGAGGACGTAAAGAAAACCTTCGCAGAATTAAGTGCGGTCCTCCTACTGGCATCCATGAGACTGGAGAAGTCCCCTTGTGCGGAGGCAGCCACACCCAGGGAAAACATTTCCCCAGTCTCGTACCAACTCCGGTTACGGAAGGAACGACGAGGAGGAGGAAGACAGAAGACATTCTTTCCAATTTCCCTCTTCTCGGCCAGCCAAGCATCCATCTTCTTAAGGCCTTTCTTCGCCGAGACAGACAGGACAAGTTTCGTAAAGTCCGAAGAAGAAACAGAAGCCTTGTCCCTCTTGTACTGGGACCCAGGAGACGGAGGAGCCGCAGGCGAGAACGAATCAGGGAAGTTCTCAATAAAGAACTTCAAGAGCTTCTTGTAAGAAGAGAGTTGCGGAGACTTCTCCTCCTTACACTGCTCCTCTAAGCCCGAGAGGAGTTCATTAGAAACTGGGGATAAGTCCAGCTGGACAACGTCTTCATCCAAGTCTCCTTGAACTGAAACTTGAGTTACACGAGCGGGGGCTGGAAGGCTTGTGACATATTCTTGCTGTGTCACCGAAAGAGTTTGAGCCTGTTGAGGAGCCATCGGAGGCGCCAAAGGAGGCGCAGTTGATACAGCAACCGAAGGTGGTGCCAAAAGAGGAGCCGTCGGTACCACAACGACAGGTGGCGCCAATGAAGGCGCAAGCGGCGGCGCTACCGGAGCGGCAGACAGAGTAGTCGAGGCGGGCGCCGCTGGTATCACAGGAGGCGCCAAAGGAGGCGCAATCAGCACAGCAGCCAAAGGTGGCGCCAACGGAGGCGCAAGCGGCGGCGCTACCGGGGCGACAGAAAGAGGAGTCGAGGTGGGCGCCGCTGGCATCGTAGGAGGAGCCAAAGAAGAGGCTTGACTTTTAGACAAAAGTTGTAAAATCGAGTCCAAACGGGCGTTGATTCCGTCAATCACTAGCTGTTGAGGTCCATCGAATGCTGGAGCAGGCGCCACAGGAACAGGAGTCACAGGAGTCGCTGGTGCCAAAGGAGCAGACCTCTCAGATGCAACTGTCTTATAGGGAGGCTCAGCCGAAAACGAATGAGACGAGTCCGATGAAGAAAGCCTCTCCGGTTCTGCCCAAAAGCTACAGGAAGGGGTAGGATCCTCCAGAAGAGCCTTCTTCTTAGGAATCTTCGATGGTGAAAGCAGACGAGACCTCTTCAAAGGTCTAGAAGCGTCGCGAAAACGCCAACCTCTAGGCGGAGAGGAACTCCAACTGGATCCACTCGACACTATCCGCTCCTCACCTTTTCGGTGGTGAGGGCCAGCAGCCTGGGAAGCGGCAACAGGACTGCTTGATGGGGCAACTGCTCGGGAGCAGGTCCCACTCACCTCCTTTCGGCTTTCGGCATGCCTTCTCCCTGGAACCTGGGAGCCTGACAGGGGCCTAGACCTGGGAGCGTGAATGGGCCGAGAAGCTACCTCCTCCACAACACTTACACAAGGCACAACACTTGCATTATCACTGCGGTCTACTAACCGCTGCAAATTGTCTCCCATTTTCTGCATGGAAGACATAAACGCATTAAGGACTGACACGGTATCAGGATTGGGAGAAACGGTGTCCGGGGCAGGTAAAACTACAGGAACTACAGGGGGAGCAGGGTTAATAGGGTTTACGAAAACCTCTTGACTACCTCCTGACCTTGAAGACCTAGAAGAGGCCTTCCTAATCCTATCTTTCTCTAGCTTCTTCATGTACTTCCCCAAAGCACTCCAGTCAGACAAAGTTAGTAGTTCACACTCGTTACAAGTCAAGTCAGCAGAACATTTTTGCCCCCTGCATGAAAAGCAAGAAGTGTGCGGATCTAAACTAAGCTTAACAAGCCTGGTTTTGCAGCCTTTGCTGCAAAACCGGATACCACTAGAACCTGAATCAGACATAATAGTCTAACTAAGAATAACGCTCAAGCAATAACTAGCGCCAGCAAAAAACAACAAACCGAGTACTTCACCAAAAAAGGAACTAGAAGTTTGAATTGTTGAGAAATACTACCAGCAGCAGAACCGTATTACCGGTTCGGCACAGCAAAAACTAATGACGTGTTCTTGGGACGGTTCCCGATACCCCGATAGAGGGCGGGGGGTAGAGGGATCACCTTTCGTAACGCTAGCGCTAGCACGAAATTTTAATACTGCCGTGACGTCAAAGACGACAGCTATATGTAACTACCGGGTAAGTTGTATAAGTGAAACCAGCAAGTAACGAAATCCAGAGATGGAGGTACTGACAACAGGTGTTGACAGTACCGGCGACAGAGAAAATCTGAATAGAAATGGGAATGGTTCCCGATTCCCGCCTCCCAGCGGCGGGAATGATTACTAACCACCTGGCCACACTGCGTGTGCCGCGAGTTTTTGAAATTCTGTCGGATTTCGGAGAAATACAGCTATATATATATCTGGCAGGTAAGTGTCATGAACAAAATATCATTTTTGTACATGCAACTTACCCGTCAGATATATACTTAGCTGATTGGCACCCTTGGAGGAGGGCAAGAGATAGCTAAAAACTAAAAAACGGGAAACAACATATGTTGTAGGATAAACAAAAAACCATGGTTCTTACCTGATTGGGCAGAAGACTTCATGGATACTGTCTATGAGTCTGCTTGCCTCAAGAGCTTCAGCGAGGATGTGACCTACAACTGACAGCCCTTCTGGATCGTGCCAATGGGGAATGACCCACTTACATGGCAGAGCCTATTATGGATCGTGTCAATGGGGGCTGACCCACTTACATGACAGAGCCTACACCTGAATCATATCAATGGGGGCTATCCCTCTTACATGACAGAGCTAGGTGTCAATAAAAATTAACAAGGAGCAAAACAACTAATCCCGACCACCTGACCAATCCTAACCTTGTTAGTGATACGAATTGAAAGGAGGGGGTACTCCAACACCCACTTCCAACCAACCATAAAAACACACATCACCAAGCATTAAAAAACAATTAAAATAGCTAAACTATATAGGATTAGGTTCAGCTCCCTGTCCCAGCACCGAATCCGAAGATACGTACGCTCCTAGAGAGAAGCACTTATCATACGTAACCCTAACATCCCTCAAATAGTGAGATGCGAAGGTTGAATTACATCTCCAGTAAGTCGCCTCTATAAGAGACTGGAGGGACAAGGTCTTGTGAAAAGCCAAGGATGTCACAATGGCTCTCACTTCGTGTGCTTTTACTCTAAGGAGCTTGAGGTGCTCATCCTCACAAGACACATGTGCTTCCTTGATGACGTCCTTAATAAAAAAGGATAGCGCATTTTTTGAGATTGTTCTAGAAGGATCCCTGACAGAGCACCAAAGACTTTCGACTGATCCTCCCAGTAGATTCTTCCTTTCCAGGTAGAATTTAAGGCTCCTGACAGGGCATAGAGTCCTCTCCAACTCCTGCCCTGTCACTGATGAGAGACCTTTTAACTCAAAGGTTCTTGGCCATGGTTTAGAAGGATTTTCATTCTTCGCCAAGAAGAATGGTTTGAAGAGCATATCGCCGAATCTTCCTTAAAACCAACTCTACCATCTAAGGCTTGTAGTTCACTATTCTCTTAGCTGAGGCGAGGGCAAAGAGAAACAGTGACTTCCTGGCGAGATCCCTGAAGGAAGCTTGTTGAGGAGGTTCGAATTTCTTTGACATTAGGAATTTTAAGACTACGTCTAAATTCCAACTGGGAGGCTTCGAAGTCATGGATTTCGACGTTTCAAAAGACCTTATGAGGTCGTGAAGGTCTTTATTTTCAGAGATATTCAGATCTCTGTGTCTGAATACTGAGGATAACATACTCCTGTAACCTTTAATTGTAGGTACAGCGAGGTTGCATTGTTCCCTCAGGTAGAGAAGGAAATCAGCAATGTTTGTTACAGAGGTACTGGAAGAGGATATCTTAAAGGTCCTGCACCATCTTCTAAAGCCCTCCCACTTCGACTGGTAGACGCGTAAGGTTGAGGATCTCCTGGCTCTGGCAACAGCCTTCGCAGCTTTGTGCGAAAAACCTTTCGCTCTGACCAGACCTTCGATAGTCTGAAGGCAGTTAGATTGAGAGCGGGGAGATTCTTGTGGAATCTGTTGAAGTGGGGCTGTTTGAGAAGATCGTTCCTGTGTGGAAGCGATCTGGGAAAATCTACTATCCATTCCAGTACCTCTGTGAACCAATCTTGAGCTGGCCAAAACAGAGCTATCAGGGTCAGTTTCGCGCCTTCCGACGACGCAAACTTCCTTACCACTTCTCCCAAGATCTTGAATGGGGGAAAAGCATACCCGTTTAACCTGGTCCATTCTAGGAGAAGACCGTCTATTGCAACTGCTCTCGGGTCCGAGATCGGAGAGCAGTAGTTTTCCAGCCTTGCATTCCAATGGGCTGCAAAGAGGTCGATATTCGGCCTTCCCCACAGGCTCCACAGCTTTCCGCAGACTTCTGAATGGAGAGTCCACTCCGTGGGTAGGACTTGATCTTTTCTGCTGAGTAGATCGGCCCTCACATTCCTTTCCCCCTGCACGAACCTGGTGAGGAGTCTGATCTTCCTCTCCTCCGCCCATAACAGCAACGTCCTTGCTGTTTCGTACAGGGAGAAGGAATGTGTTCCTCCCTGTTTCCTTATATAAGCCAGGGCAGTAGTGTTGTCTGAGTTCACTTGAACCACCTGTCCTGTGACTAGGAACTCGAACTGGATGAGCGCTAGATGCACCACGGACAGTTCTTTCTCGATGTGCCAGTTTACCTGGTCTCCTTTCCAGGTGCCTGACACTTCTCTCGATCCGAGTGTTGCTCCCCATCCCGACTCCGAGGCGTCTGAGAACAACACTAGGTGAGGGCTCGGTAACCGAAGAGACAGTCCTTTGTTTAATTTTTGAGGGTATAACCACCAACGGAGATCCTCCTTTACACTGTCCGAAATCAGGAACGAAGCTGCTAAGTTCTGAGACTTCTGGTCCCAACTCTCCTTTAGGTAGAACTGAAGGGGTCTTAGGTGAAGTCTTCCCAAGGAGACAAACTGTTCCAGCGAGGAAATGGTCCCCAGCAGACTCATCCATTCCCTCGCGGAACAATGTTCTTTCCTTAGGAAGACTGTCAGCTTCTCTATGCAGCGATCTCTTCTCTCCCGGGATGGAAAAGCTAGAAAATCCCGAGAATCCATCAGAATCCCCAGGTAAACAATGCTCTGCTGCGGAACAACCTGGGATTTCTCTAGATTTACTAAGAGTCCAAGGGACTGGGTCAGTTTTAGGGTGATCGACAAGTACTCCAGACAACTTTCCTTCGATTGCGCTCGAATGAGCCAATCATCGAGATCCTCACTCCCTCTAAATGTAACCAGCGTGCCACATTCCTTAAAATGCCCGTCAACACTTGGGGGGCCGTCGAAAGACCGAAGCACAGGGGCCTGAACTGATAAACTTTTCCCTGAATCACAAACCTTAGGAATTTTCTTGACGAGGGATGAATGGGAATGTGGAAGTAAGCGTCCTGAAGGTCCAGGGAGACCATCCAATCCCCTGGACGAAGAGCAGAAAGAATCGAAGAGGTAGTTTCCATGTTGAACTTTGTCTTGATAACGAAGAAGTTCAGGGCGCTTACATCCAGAACCGGCCTCCACCCCTCCCCCCCCCAACGATCTCAGCACCAGAAAAAGCCGATTGTAAAACCCTGGGGAATGGAGCTCTTGAACCGGTTCTATGGCTTCCTTTTCCAGCATTTGATCAACTGCTAGTAGAAGAGCCTGGTTCTTGACGGGATCCCTGTAACTGGCAGATAACTCCCTGGGAGTTGATGTTAAGGGAGGACTTTCCCTGAAGGGGATGAGGTAACCTCTTCTTAGAATAGAGAGGGACCAGTCGTCCGCCCCTCTGTGCCCAGACTTCGGCGAACTTTAACAGTCTGGCACCCACTGTCATCTGGAGTACTCGTTTTTCACTTAGTCCTTTTAATCGGGCGAGAGGAAGACCTTCCTCTTCTCTCAGGTCTTCTACTTCTGAAGGAGGCTCTTGACGAAGGGCCCCCTCGAAAGGGCTCCCGAAAGGGAGCCTTCTCCTTCTTGGCAAAAGGAACAGCAGGTCTCTGGGTCGCCTTCTCCGACAATGAGCGAGAAATCTCCTTGACCGTATCTTGAGGAAAAAGGTGGGGCGAAAGCGGAGCAAACAGAAGAGAGGACCTCTGGAGAGGAGACACGGATTTGGTGAGGAAGAGCTGAAGACCGATCTCTTCTTGAGGATACCAGCTCCGAATAAGGCAGCGACTTCCGCGGAACCGTTCCTCACCGCTTTGTCCAAACAAGACAACACGCTTACAAAATCATCCATACAAAGGAATTCACGGTCTCGAGTCCTCCTGGCCAAAGCCCTAAGAGACCAATCCGTAAAATTGAACACCTCCACAACTCTAAAAAGGCCCTTGAGGAGATGGTCCAGTTCGCACATTCCCCAAGTCGCCTTCGCTGAAGAAAGAGAAAGCCTCCTGGAGGAGTCTACCAGATTTGAAAAATCTACGTCTGCTGATGAGGGGAGACCCAACCCCATAGGCTCCTTAGTCTCGTACCAAATTCCAGACTTTCCCAAAAGCCTAGAAGGAGGAAAAGAGAATACCGTCTTGCCTGCTTCCTTCTTAGACTGCATCCACTCTCTGACTCCTTTAAAGGCTCTCCTCATAGAGATCGTAGGGCGCATCTTGACAAAAGAGGAGGGTCTTGCTGACTTGGTACTGTCCCATAAAGATCCCGGAGAAGGAGGGGCAGCATGGCAAAGAGAATCTCCAAACTCCTGAATCAACACAGAAGCCAGTCTTTTATAATCTGAAACTCCAGCGTCCTTAGGAGATTCCTCCTCTGAGACTTCTTCCAAAGGAGCAGGCGGGGAGGAAGGCTTAAAAGAAGAGGAGCGCCTATCAGGTGAAGCGAGCCTGGACGGAGAAGCACTCCTGTCCAACGAAGAGCGCCTGCCAGGAGAATGGCGCCTGCCACCGGACTGGCGCCTGACAGGAGAGAGGCTCTTGTCCACTGATGAGAGCCTGCCAGGAGAGGGGGCCCTAATGCTAGAACACCTGGCAGGAGAGCGGTGTTTGCTGGAAGAAGGGAGTTTATCCCACGAGAGAAGCTTGGAAGAAGAAGAGCGTCTGTCCAAAGGAGAGGTTCTGCGAGGCGAAGTGCGCCTGGAAGGAGAGGCGCTTCCCTCCGATGATGAGCGCCTGGTAGAAGCGCGCCTGCTGGGAGAAGAGCGCCTGCTCGGCGAAGAGCGTCTTCGTGAAGAAGAAAACTTGCTGCTAGAAGGAAGCTTGACAGGAGAAGAGCGACGACTCGAAGAAGGGCGCTTCCTGGAACTCTTGATTGGAAGAAAGTCATCCTTCCTACGAGACGAGGTGTCCTTGGAGAGAGAACCTACAAGCGCTGATAACTGCTCCTGGAGGCCGACCAAAATTTGCTTCGTCGACTCCTTAACTCCTGCTGGAGAGGAGGAGGGGGATCTTCGAGCTCTCTTCCTGACAATAGGCGAATCCTCCGGGAAGCGCTCAGGGCTCGAGTCCAAAACCTCTACTCTAGGAGCCTTCCAGGATCTCTTCAGAGGGCGCGACTCCTCAGCCGAACTCCAACCGCGCCTCGGAGAAGACGAGTCAGACAAAGAAAAGCACTTCTTCAGGATGACTTTTCTATGGCGATCCAAGGCAGCCTGGGACGCAACGACAGGATCTGCCGAAGGGACGCCTGATCATTGGGGATGCTCTACATCCTCCTTGTGGCTTTCGACATTCCTCCTCCCCTGGTCCTGGGAGTTTGGAAGAGGTCTAGGCCTAGGAGCAATGCAGAGCCGATCAGACGCCCCCTCCACTGCACTGGGGACACTGCACATATCACTATCACTCCTACCTTCCTTCATCGCACACAGTTGCAATTTCATCCTTAGGATTTCCGCCTTCATCGCAGCCATTTCAGAAGACGAATCCACAGGTTCGGTGAAGGGAGAAGGGGCTGAAACCAAAGGATTAGGAGAGCCTACGGTGTTAATCTCTACTTCGTGCTCAGCAGAGCGAGACCTACTCGAGCTTCTAGAGGAAGCCTTGCTAACTCTATCCTTTTCAAGCTTCTTCAAATAAGAAGTCAAAACCTTCCATTCCTGATCAGACAACTTCTCACACTCCTTGCACCTATTGTCCGAAGAACAATCATTCCCCCTACACCTCATGCATACAGTGTGAGGGTCTACCGAAGCTTTCGGCAACCTCACCTTACATTCTTGCCTAACACACACACGAAACACAGGTGAAACAGTGATATCAGACATCTTAACAGAACAAACCAAGAGCAAATCCAAAAAACAGTCCACAATAGCGTATGCCAAGCAAAAAATCCAATACGTCACCAAAATCAGTCCAAAAGATCCTCAGCAAGTGAGAAAACGAAAATCAAAGCAGGAGGAACCAACAACAGATGTTGCTGGAACCAGCGACAGAGAAAATCTGATTAGAAAACGGGAATGGTTCCTATTCCCGCCACCCAGCGGCAGGAAAGGTAGATCACCTGACCTATCGGTTGCGTGTGCCGCGAGATTTGAAATTCTGTTGGGAACGTCGGAGACTAAAGTATATATCTGACGGGTAAGTTGCATGTACAAAAAAAATTGTTAAGAGAGGGGTAAGGAAAGAAAGATGGAAGAGAATATGAATGAAAGTTTGAAAGTACAGTAAAAGAAGTGAAGAGGGCTGCAGCTAGGGGGTACAGGGGCGCTGCTGCACATCTCAGGTGCTGCGTTGTCTAAATTCGGTAAAATGGTCCTGTACACAAAAAATTGCCCGGTGATAATGAAGGGCATTGTCTACATTCAGTGAAACTACAGCTAAATGGGCAGTGAAATCACAATGAACTACACCACAAGATGAGTAATGATAAAAGAACAAAGTTCTCTGGTAAAGTGCAACTTTGATTGGCACTGAAGCAAAGGTTCAGGTGGAACCAACAAAACCTTGATGAAAGTGTTTACTCTTATGCAAAGCTGAAACCTTCCACTAACACTTTCAAAAATTATTTGTTTTCCAGATTTAAAGATGGAAATCTTGCAAGACATAGCAATCACCCTTTAGACAATCAATCTTTTATCCTGTCAAATATTTCAGTAACAATATTTGCAAACTCTGGCTGTGACCTCCAGCCACAGGCATTTTGAATCTGTGAACCTTCAACCTACCCATTTTAGATGGTGTTTAGGCTTGTGACTATCACTTTCATCCACCTGACATTTTTTGGGTCATGACATGACCTTCCATACAGTCTTCCATTGTCACAGTCCACAGAGGAGCATCTCTGATTTTTTAAATTTCTTAAAAAAAACAAAAAAAACTACAGTACAAGAAATTATTCTGGAAAGCTTTCAATGGAAAGTTCCTCATCAGACCACACACTGGGTATTCCTATATAAATACTTTGCCCTGGAGGTGAAACTGAAGGAATTTAGGTAGCCTACTTACTGAAATCTTAAAATACTATTCAATACTGAGCATTAATTTTGTTTCCCATACTGAAAATGGCACAGATTCTCATGTAATTCACTGATGGGTACTACCATTTAAAAGGCAAACGGTTTCCTGTGCATGATTGTCCTCAAAGTGCTAATGTTAAAATATCTGGCCTCATATGTAGAAGTTTCACGAAATTATTACCACTGAGAAAATTAATCATTTTCCATCTGACACGCGTCTGGTACAATACTTTACGAAGCCTTAAATTATTACCTATATTTACTGAGCCACATCTGATCTACTGTTTCTCATCCCGACAGTTTCCAAAGCGACGAGATTCAATCCTGAGATAACAGAGACAGAAGGGAACCATTAAAGAACAGCAGATTCACACAAAGAGGACTATTCCTTCACTTCAGGGATCTTCAGGGATTTCGGAGCCCACAATCTTCTGCAGTCTTCAATACTTGACAGCTGACGCAACCTGCAAAACAAACTTTCTTTATCATCACAAGGACCTTCTCCCCCACCCCCCTAAACTCCTGTGTCCCCCTGTGGTCCCCATAAGTGCAGGGTATAAGGGGGGGGGAGTATCTCTCAAACTAGATACAGCCTACTAATAATCTGTAGAAATGAACGTCAGATAAATTTATAACATAAAACTTGAAAAAAAAAAAAAATTTTCAACTCCGGAAAGTAATAATGGTTTTAAGTGGACATTTACCAAAACAAAAAAGGTTTCTCAGTGTATTATATTATATAATATAACAAGCAATCATAAATATCGGACTTTTGTTTTATATAAATAATCATATCCAACCCCGAGACGATGTACACGCGATGTGGCCTAGGCTGCCCCTTGGCCTACGATGTTGGGGCCTTACCTGGCTGGGGATGAGGATGGGGGGAGGGGGAGCTTTGCCCTTCCTGGAATATGACTTAAATATATAACAAAGCCATAAAATTAAGACAAAAGGAGCCAAAATGAATCCCACATATGAGAGGAGGGGAGAGGACCACATCCATGGGGTCTGTCTTCCTCTAGTTTCACCATTTCCTTTACACAAACGTCCGAGAAACTTTCTAAACTTAACTCAGGACATATTTGGAAGTCTCTCCTCACCTTAGTCTCGAAGCAGAAGCAGAACGATGGAAAGAGAAAGACAGTTTCCCCGAAAAAAAGATCAGTCGGAGATATGCCACTAGACAAAAATTCGCTGGGGTTCCAATAACAAAAAATGTCGGCCAAAAAATTCCATTTCGCAGGATTCTTTTCCTGAATTCTTCGTGGACTCTCTTTCTGAAAAGGGAAATATTTTTCCATAACTTAAATTTATTAATTTTACATCATTATGAAAATTATACGTCTCATATTATTGAATTTTAACGCTTCGTACAGACGGAGCTGTTCCCGTTCCCTCTGAAGGATGGAGCTGAAGAAGGGCAACGTCCACTATCATTGAAGGTTCATAAAGTTTTATCGTCCCTCAAACGTCAATATGATTCATATTTGTAAGAAAAAAGTATTTTAATTAATAAATAATCTTTCATAAAGTGATAGTAGAATTTTATTCTATAACAGGGAAAACAGTATAACAATAATGTTTAAACTTTATTTTAAAAACTGTTTTGCGCGTCGCAAAATTCCTATAAGAACCCAAATAATGTCCACTGTTCTCATGTGGGGCGATTTTCATACGAAATCTAAAGTCTTATGAAAATATACTTAAGCAAAGATTCCAATAAAACCACGACATAATTTGAGGTATTTATTAATATTTATCAAAAAAAACTTTTATTTTAGATAAAAATAAACTTTTTTTGCGATTTTATTTTGGATTAGCGGGAATGGTTCTTCTCCTCATAGGCCCCAGCTTTTGTGTATTGCCAGCATTCAGGAGTCAGAAATCCTCGTCTGGATTCGCAGGCAGAAATTAGTAGGAATTTCTCTCTCTCTCTCTCTCTCTCTCTCTCTCTCTCTCTCTCTCTCTCTCTCTCTCTCTCTCTCTCTCTCTCTCTTTATATATATATATATATATATATATATATATATATATATATATATATATATATATATATATATATGTGTGTGTGTGTGTGTGTGTGTGTGTGTGTGTGTGTGTGTGTGTGCGTGTTTGTGTGTGTAACGAAACAGAGAGGAGATTCTTATTACCAGTAGCATCGTTGTGAAAGACTACAAGGGAAAACCAGTACAAAGATAAATCTGCAACAGGAAGAAAGCAGAAGTTGATGTCTGAAGGGAGGAACGAAGACTTTGTCTGCTCTGTCTGTATACAGACCGAGATGGTTCAGGTGCATGCAACAGCAGGGTGGTGGGCAGTCAGGTGGTTGCTGCCCGTAAAGGGAAGAAGAAGAAGGACCTGACTGCATGGCTGCATCTGGGCATCTGAGGAGCTCTAAATCTTAGCGCCTTCAGGACATAGGATGGTCAAATGGACAGTGCTGACAGACACATCAGTAAAACCACACAAGGATGAGGATGAATGAAATGACTGATCCATGAAAGAGAGAAAAGGAGAAGACTTACCTTGGAAACCCGCAGGGCACCAATTCCCCCATACCTCCACCTCTTGACGACGTATTAGTTACTCTTAGAAAGCCAGGGGTGTTGGAATCCTTCTCTCTCACACAGAGGGGCTCCTCCCCCCCTCCCCCAAGTATGAAATATAATTATATATCTCTTGGGATAAGAAGACGCAAAAGGAGATTTTTTGGGACTCTTTCCCCTTTATCTTTAACAACCTGAAGGAAGGATTCCTGCGGATTGTGAGTCCATCCTTTGAGACAGAACTCTTTTTCTTCTTCTTCTCCAAGAGGTGAAGGAGGAGGAGGAGCAGGAGGCTCTGAAAGATCTCTAAAGAAGAAGAAAAAGAAGAACCAGAACCATGTAAGGTGTACTTCTTCTTATTCTTCTTCTTCTTCTTCCTCTTTCAGAGAAGCATTAGAAGAAGAAGAAGGAGGAGGAGGAGGAGAAGAAGAAGAAGCAATGGCTGAGTGGTGCTGCTGCACTTGGCTCACTTTGCTTGGCCCAGGAACCATTGCTCCCTACCTGCTTGCCTACTGCCCACCAGTTCACCCACATGTAAATGAGTAGGACCAGTGTCAGTCTGCTGTGTGGTGGGGGCTCGAGAAAAAAGTCAAGGTCAAGGAAATAATGACTTTTAGTGTCTGGTGTGTGGCTGTTCAGCTCCTCCAACAGTTGTTCTTGTAAGAAAATAGTTTGTATTTTGGGATAAAGCATCAGTGTAAACAGTCCTTCAGCGGAGACTCAAAGCACACAGAGAGAGAGAGAGAAACAAAATATCAGGAAATAATAATAATAATAATGATAAAAGGAATGAATGAAACACTGAAGGCAATCACATCATCTTTATTTGAGAAAGATTCTGTTATTTGAAACCCAAGTGGAAACTGACTTCTTCGTCTGGAGGGGAGACAGTCACAGGATGAGGCCACACTCCCCCACTCTCACTCTTTCGATGTCTGGATCAGGATACTCCAGGATGGTGGTGTGGAGGGTGTCGAGTCCTTCCTCCACCATCCCAAAGCAACGTCCAAATCCACAACTGGGACAATCTCTGGTGACGATCCAGAACCTTGAAGCTCTTTCATATGAGATGAATCCCCTCACTTCTCCGGCCTTCCATGGCGTCCATTTAGAGCTCCCTCTCTTCCTCTCCCTCTCCCAATCCTCCTCCCTCGATGACAACACCGCTCGGGTTGATGTGCCTCCTCCTCCTCCATGGGGGACATATGCACCGAATTCGGCATTTTCCCCTGCCCCACCCTTACAACCCACACTTGAGATGTGAGAGTGGGCATAAGAGGGCCCCATCCCCCCCGCACACATGTGCAGGAAGTTGAGACCCCAGAGGCCAGTCTCAGTGACCCTGATGATGACCCTTCCCAGGGGGGTGGATTCATACACCAGATCCAGGAACACCCTTGGGGGGGAGGAAGGAGGAGGAGACGGAGAAGGAGACCATTGCATCAAGGACTCCAGCTGTCAAGGGAAAGAAGGAGGAAATTCGTTAGAATAATAATAATAATAATAATAATAATAATAATAATAATAATAATAATAATAATAATAATAAATAAATAAATAAAGAAGAGCAAAGGAAGAAGAAGAAGAAGAAGAGGTGAATTAAAAGCCAAATGACAAAGAAATAAATGAAAAAAAGTATATTGTGGATGAAACCCCTGAGCAGGAAACTTCCACAATATTGTTATCACATTAGCTCTTTATTATCATCCACCTCCTACACCGAAGGCTCATCAGTAGTGCAACTAAACCCTTACAAACACTGCACCACTCAACTCTGTCTGTCTTGAGTTCATTCTTCTTCTTCTTCTTCTTCTTCTTCTTCACTCTTTTCACAAAGCCTGTCATCCTACTCCATTCTCTCCACATGACTAAACCGTCTCAAAACACAATGATCCATACATACTACACAGAAGACAATTCAGCTGTACAGCTTCCATCTTTCTCTTTCATTCATATTCAGCATTAACACTTACTTCCATAAACGAGAGTTGGCTCAACAGTACCTTAATACTATCCCATTTCAGCTTCCATATAGAGTAGAATATGCTTCCTCCCTATCTTTTGCACACATCCTCCTTCCTTCCTTCCTTCCTTCCTTCCTTCC
Source organism: Macrobrachium rosenbergii (assembly GCA_039081455.1). NCBI lineage: Eukaryota > Metazoa > Arthropoda > Malacostraca > Decapoda > Palaemonidae > Macrobrachium > Macrobrachium rosenbergii. The sequence continues at coordinate 137,262 of JANJGK010000034.1, forward strand.
TTCCTTCCTTCCTTCCTTCCTTCCTTCCTTCCTTTCTTCTTCACCTGCTTTGAGATTCAGATGTTCCTGCGTCCTGCCGACATCCAACATATCTACTCCAGAATACCCAAGCCGATCATCCATTCTCCCAACATCCATCTACTCTCAACTTTCAAACACTTGCAGATTCTCTCACCAGTTCCTGCAGTTTCTCTTCACTGTCCCTCATCGTCAGCACTGCATCATCTATTGACATGAGTTGTTCCTCACAGTCTATTCAAGAATCATTTTCTTATCTACAGCTGTGTACCAATATTCTTTCTCTCTCTCTCTCTCTCTCTCTCTCTCTCTCTCTCTCTCTCTCTCTCTCTCTCTCTCTCTCCTTAAACAAATCAGCTATTGTTATTCTTCCCTTACCCTCTGCACCACATAATCATCCATGCACATCAGTGAACTTGGACAATGATTCCTAAAGGATTGTGAGAGACAGAAAGGAATCCTACTCATATCCTCACAGGAATAAGCTTACCTCTATGACAAAGCATCTTGGTGGGAGAACTCCTTCCTGAAGATGAGTGAAAGAGATTTGGTTGTTGGACTCTATCTTGACTGGAGCCACCATCAGAGTCCCTTCGTAGGTCATCACAGCAAAGATCTCTCGCTGGGCATCCCTTCTCAAGCGGCCATGAGGACCTCGGAGGTCAGTCACCTGAGGAAAGGTTCCTTGATTGGAAATCTCATAACCAGTTCAGGTTAGAAGGTATTTTGTTTAACTGAAAAGACATTTCACTTTGATTTAAGGCTACTTATCTGAAAGGTAATGCATTTTGTTAATTCTGATTTTTTTAAATAAAAACCACATGTTTTTGAAAAACCAAAGTCATGTTTTCAAATACAAAGCCATTGATGTAAGGACCTAGGCTATTCTATGCATCAGCATGACCTCCAGTCACCCCACAGAAAAAGATAAGTCCCCCTTTCTCCCCCATCTGATGATGAACCAGTGCCACTGAGCACCCCAGGGGTGAAAACTGTCCTACTCTGTGTTTCTGCAACAAATAATGGGGGTAAGGGAAGCTATCTGTGTCCTGACCATGAATCTTGGGGCACAGGAGAAGTTAATGCTCTGCCAGTTCTCTGAATGGGTCAAAGAACTTGGTAGGGTTCGAAGTTCATTTACTCAAAGGGCTGAAGCACCTCACTTGTCCTGACTTCTGCCAAATCAGGAATCATACTTGAATAAGAGAAAGAAAACAGCTGATGAATCACTACCCAACACCATAGAGTGGAATAGTAAGCAGAATGATGACTTAATGGAATGGAATAGTGAATATTTAAGTGGGAATGAGCAAAGAAAACACAAGATCTCTGAAGGAGATTGCAGAAGTGTTGGGGGCAACATCACACACACACACAGAATTGCCAATTTTCCCACCACAGGCACCCAGAGATCCAGACGCATCCTCTAACAAGTGGAAAGGGGAACTCTTCTTCTTATGTGGAGTGTCAGGATATTGCTCTGACTCTTAGGAGAGGCTTTTGTAAAGTGATGGGTTGTTTGAAACAAATTAGACTTTATTATCCCATTCAGTTACATTTATCTTGAGTCTGTTGAGTAGATGTTTCTCAGGACAATCCTTTCAGTTTTTTTTTTTATTTTCAGTGGAAGAAGTGACTCCTTGAACCTACCGTAATCTTCACGACAGGGTCTCCTCCTAATTCCTCGATTATTCTTGTCATATCTTTCATGGCACCTTCCAAATCCATTGCGATTATGAGAGTGTCCTGGAAGACCAGTCAAAGAAGACAGATTATGAAGAGAATCTTGCAATTAGGGCAAAGAGATTACAGAGATTACTCTAATTAATGGGACTCTCAAAATGGCTGAAATCATAAATATCATGAGGCTAGAAAGATCCCCTGAATGGAAAAGCTTTTTATATAAAAAACTTGGGTTATTACAAATTCACTGATAAGGACAGACCTCACTGACAATAAGGGAATATTCTGAAGAGATCTAATCCACAGGATGAGTGATACAGAGGAAATACAAAGGAATGCTTCCCTTCATGAGCAGAGTGTTAGATAAGAAGGAACCAGGGAAGAGAGGGAGAGAACTCACCTTCCTTGCGTCATCTCTTCGTCTGTCGCTCTCCTGAAGAAGTTGCTTAATTTCGCTGACCGTCTTCTCAGCACCATGAAGAATCTGTCGGGCTTCACCCATGGCAGCTCCAGCTGAAACAAAGTCTGTTGCTGCTTCCAGCTGAGCCTCGACATCACAGAATTTTTGTCTCTTTTGAAGCATGGCATCCAGCTGAGTGTTCATCAGTTTGATGTTTTGTTCAATGATGCCCAGATTCTTGTCATTTGAGAGTTGGATATTTTTCATCATCTGTATATGTCTTGCAATTCCTTTGTTGCTTGCAAGGATGCCCTCTTTCATCTTGCTGTAGCTTCTAATGCGGTTCTTGATCTCAGCCTCTGTTGCCTGGAGGTCAGCGATGCCTTTTCCAATGGCATTCTCCCTGAAATCCTGAGTAAACTCCAGAATGGATTTCTTTGGAGCGCTGCTTGAAGGCCTTGATCCTCCATGCCTGGATGACAGTTGCTTTGCAGCATCAAGGAGGCCCGTGTTAGTCATGAGGTCTTCAGCTGAATTGGCTGTGAAACATTTTCTGCATACTAGGCATGCTTTCTTTTGGGTCGAGATGAGCCCATCAATGCAGCGGCTGCAGAACTCATGGGAACAAGGGAGGATCCTGGGGCAGTGATCATCACTGTACATATTACAGCAAATGTCGCACTCCAGGGGATTGGATGCCTGAAAAGGACAGAACACAGGAATCAGTGACCCTTCCAGATACCTGACTGATCTTCCACAGGATTATCTTCCTTGCTACAAAAGATGATTGCTATCAGTCACTCAAAGGTCTGACACATAGGATCTGAAACTGCTTCCCTAAAGAGTGTTACCTAAAGGACCACATCAGATGTCAGTCAGTGGTGACAACGATGACAACAGAATAAAGTCGAAATCTTTAGGAATCCCAATAGTTCACTAAAGAGCATTTTGCCTTTTCAGAAGACTTTATTCATTTGCCCTTCAGAATGGTCACATTTCTTATGACTAAATCTACCTCTGGGAAATTAGGCATTTTGTTTGTATACTTTTTTATTCCTAATGTGATTTGGAGGAATTTGACTTCCATTTCTGACAAAAAAGTTTGATTAATCCATGACATTACAACACTTTTACATCGAACAATCACAAGCAACCACAGTGGGAAACCATTGTGAAACACAGGGACACACAGTAACCTAACCTAGCCTAACCTAGGGTGCCAGGTCCCAGCAGAAGTGGGTTGGGGGTTTTACGCCTACCCAACTGCTACCCAACCTGACCCTACAGAAATGATTCCTGTTGGGGTCCTTCATCACTGATGGAAATGACCGGGTTAGAAGTGAAGGTCAAATTCGTCAAAATCACATCAGCACTACAAAATAAAACCAATGTTTTGTTTTCAAAATGATGAGTTAACTGACTCCATGACAAGAAATAGTGCATTTCCCAGTATCTAAAATACTGACGTCCCTTAAATCAGCTCTCACACTTCTGCAACTGATTCAGGATGGTATTTTGGGCTTCAGGAACTGGTGGTGATTTTGGTATCAGAGAGAAAGGTCTTGGGTTTGTCTGCAATACTCAGCTGACAGGGTTTCTTGGTCAGATGAATTCAATACTTGTTTTCAGTCATAATTATACTAGTTCTTCATCTCAGGGATTGAATTAATATACTGTCCCTATCTGTCCCTTCTGAGATAAAAGCCAACATACATCAATGCTTCCTTCGTGTTCCTTCCCATCCTCTGTGTTCTCTTCACTGGCAGGATTCGAATCAAGGGAAAATCTTCTACTGAGTGACTAAGTGCTTATCTATCTTTTAGATCTCTTCCTGTCCTACTCTCTTTTTCCTACAGGTACTTTTTCAGTCAGTGTTCTTTTGAAGTGAAGGAGTCACACCCTCTCCATCTACAGAGCATCGAAACACCTACCAGTCCACCACATCACACATCCCAAACTTATTCCTCTGTTTTCCCTAGTATTTTTGTTGTCTTTCTTCACACAAGAGGAGGTGGAACCTCCCCACCCCCCTCTCTCTCTCTCTCTCTCTCTCTCTCTTTCTTAAGCTTTGTGCCAGCACAGAGTTTTGTGGTAAGAATCACACTACAATATCACAGCATTCTTCTTGGACCTTTCCCTTCTCCAGACATACTTTATACATGATGGTCAGCTACCAAATTACTCTTTCACCAGTCTGACACACCGTCTCATTTGTCATTCCAAGAACTGCTGGTGCCTTTCCATTTCTCAGCCTCTTGATTTCCCTCCTTACATCCTCAACAGCCACTTCCACAAGCATTCCCCAAATGACCTCAACCCCTCACACTCTTGTCTCATTGAACTCTGCCCCTCTTCTGTCTCCCTCAATCAACAGAGCTTCAGAATGATCACTCCAACAGCCCAGGACTTCTTTCCCTTCAGACAGCATTTGTCCCTTGCCTCTTTTGTGATGACTCCATTTGCTCTCTCACCTTTCTCTCTGCACTGACTTCCTTGTTGAGACACTTCTTCTTGTTCTCCCCAAAGTCCTCCTTCATCTTCTCTCCCTCTTGTATCACATTCTTTCTTTCTCTTTCTCACATTCTTCTTGGCCACCTGATCCATCCTCCTGCATTCCTGTATATGATATTCCCTTCGCTCTTGCTTCTTTCTTCTTCCCTAAACTTCCCACTTCCTCATGCCATCAGTGAGTGGTTCCATTCCCTCTTGCTATTCTCCTAAAACCACAAGGACTTCCTGCTGACCCTATGACCCCATCCTGGGACTTTCCACACTTTTCATGACACCTACACTTATTGGACTCGTGTTCTTCTCAGCCACATGAGACCTTGTCCCTTTTCTCCTCATCACTGGGGATTCCACATCATCTGGTGAGCACCTCGACCAGGTCATGTGACTCCTCTGATAAGACCTTTGCTCCTGCCTCTTCTCTCTCTCTCTCTCTCTTTCTCTCTCTCTCTCTCTCTCTCTCTCTCTCTCTGGGGCTCAATTGGAGGTCATCTGGTGTACCATGACATTGACCTTTCTTTCTCAAATTGTCAAGAAGAGGACAATAAGTGAAAGCAAACTTCTATCATGCACCAGACTCTTGGGGGGACAACACGCGCCTTCTCCCTTAACTTTCTCTTTTAGAAAGCTCGAGGAGGAGAAGGAGCAGGAGGAGTGTTGTGATAAGCAATAAGGTCGGGAATTGCGACAACACCTCTTCATGATTTACTTTGACGAGTGAATATGATCGTAGGAGGGTTTGACACATCTGTCTGTCTGTCTGTTTGCCTGTCTCTCCATCTGTCTCTGTCTCGACAGACAGTCATGAACAAATCCTTCCTTCCATCAGCCATAAGAAGAAAAATGCTCCCAGTTGAAGGAAGAAGAAGAGACAAATTACGGGACAGATAATGAGGCCTTGCCTGTGAGGCTCCTTATCTTCAACACCCTTCCCCTCCCTCTCTCTCCCCGATAAGGTCTGTGTGGGGTGTCAAAGCCATTTGTGCTACTCCCAAGTGAGTCACTGAGAGAGAGAGAGAGAGAGAGACCTATTTCCCTTCAGCCAGGAAGCACCACCAATGACCTCATCAGTTCCTCCTCTCGTGAGGTCCCACAGGAACCGTCTGTTGTCGTGTCCACTCCTTCCATTTGTTCATAATCATTCTCATAATGGCTGCACTCTTCACCTGTCTGTCTGTCTTATCTCCTGAACGTCACTGTATGCACACACACAGATATAGACACTAACTCTCACACACACACACACGCATACTTCCACACACAAGTAGCTGAAACAAGCTTGATGGTCAAATCCATAGTATTGAAGCTCATTTCAAAACCAGTCATTCTCATTGATAATAATAATAACAAAACGAATAAGAATGATAATATAGTTACTACGCTGCATATTTATATATATAGTAAATGGATAAAAAGATAGATGGATAGATAGATAAATATACAGAGACCTAAAAGCATGCAGACATGCATATCTGTGTTCATAAGAGGCGCACTTATCATGAAAGTATTTCCTCACCCAGTGACACCTCCTCTTATCAGACTTGTCCTTATCAGCTACATGGTTATGATTGTTTGTTAAAAGACTGCATTTTGGTACATGATGCATTTTGGATGGATCCCTTTAACTGAATGTTATGCATGTAAAGTGCAGCATAGTGGAGGCCAGGGAATGTGTGGCATGACTGAAAACATTCGAGTGCTGGCTGATGAGACTTTGTGACTCACCAGAGGGCCAGATGGACCCTTAAAAGAAGCAGGTGATGAGAAGAGTCTTTGTGAGTGATGAGAAGATGATCCAGAATCTCATACCATTGTGACTGCTGATTCTTACTCTGAGGGACAGAGAATCCACTGGAAGCAGCCGATGACAACCAATGTATCACTTACAAGGGAACTGATTGCCTGTTGAGTGAACCCAGCTTTATATCCGTGGTCTTATCACTGGGGAATGCAGATCATATGACGTGACGCCCTTTGTCACGTCTCAGCCAGGCAACGTGACTCTGATAAGGACCTTCATTGCTGCTTCTTCCTCTTCCAAGCAACTTGACAGAAGAAGAGATGGAAGTTGTTCTTGTTACTGTGAATCACTCTTGCCTTCATTTGGAGACTCATCAGATGGAGGACTCCACAAGGAGGAGAGACAATGAGTCAGAACAGAAAACATTTTGTCAACAGAATTCCTGCTGTGCTGCTTCATTGCTTCATGAAGTGCAGTTGTCATTATCATCGTCACTTTCTCCTCCCACCATCATCCAAGTATCTCAACAAATCATCCATTCTCCCATCATCCTTTCATTCTCAAGTTACTCTTCTTGCAGACACTTTCAGAACCTTTCACCAGTTCTGTCAGTCTCTCTTCACCATCCCTGTTCAGTACCATTCCATCTGTCAACACCAGTCACTCTGTCCATAAAAGTATTAATCAGCCAATGAGACAAAACACTCTTGTGTTAGCCTAGATTTCACAGTAAACTAGTCACTCTCCCTTGCTACAAATTCAAACACACACTTTGCTTCCATCACAAGAACCTTATATACATATAGAGTCTTGGGACCCAAGATCACATCCCAAGGCCCATCTGCAGGTGACAGCAGCAGGAGCTATCGTGAGTTAAGAGCTGTATTGTTCAAGTGGTTCCTCTGGAAACATGTGACTGTAACAGGAAGGAGAGAGAAGGATATGGTTCACTTGGTGTGTCTCTTTCTCTTATTCATGATAATGATGATGCTTATTTATTTCCCTTTGATGCTTCTTGTTGTACACAGAATGATGATATTCTCAAGACCTCAGTCTGTTAGGGAGTGGCAGGTTTTATCAGGAATGTTGTTGACACTCATAGCTTCTTTCCATTCTCTTTCATTCTCTTTCATTCTCTTTCATTCAGGCGTTTCAGCTGAAAGCCCAAATGACCGAAGAGATAAGGCGTCCCATTTCAGAGGCTGAGTGATAGATAATATCTTGAGTCTTTTAGACTTCGACCAAAGAGCCTTTGCTGCTGTCTGCTGTTGTGTGGGTGGGTGCATTTTGATAAGGTCCTCGACGTTGCCTGATTAGCCTCGACTGCTGCCTTTCTCTCTCTCTCTCTCTCTCTCTCTCTCTCTCTCTCTCTCTCTCTCTCTCTCTCTCTCTCTCTCTCTCTCTGACATTAAAGTCTCGTAACAGGGACTGTCTTTATGTTGGTTATAGATGACACATTTGTCGTATCTAATGACATGTTGGGAGGTGGAAGGTTTCATGATGGTCCTGAAGAAGAAGAAGAAGAAGAAGAAGAAGAAGATATGTGAGAGAGGAGAGGATGAATGAAGAAGCTGAAGTATAAGTGTGTGTGAGAGAGATAGATATAAAGAGAGAGAGAGAGAGAGAGAGAGAGAGAGAGAGAGAGAGAGAGAGAGAGATATTAACTCTGATTGACACCAGGTACAACAGAGCATAACAAAGGACACCACAGGCTCCTCTCTTGAGGGTTTTCTGATTTGTTGACGACTTGTCTGGGGCTTCTTTCACTGAGGAGGTTCCCAAGGGCTCCTTTTGTGCTGACTCATGATGCAACCCAAGAGGAGGCACTTCCGGGAGATGGCACCTGTTTGTGGAGGTGCCTCTGAATAATATTCCTTCCGTAGCATCAAGTGTCCTCTGCGTTGCTTGTGTTTTTGTCTGTTGCTCTGTCTAAGGAGGTCACCATGAGTCTGTCAGGTCATTCTGAGTCCTGAGAGGGACTCATACGCTCTTCACAGTGATGTCCAGCAGAGACTGTTTCTCTTTCAGGTCTGCAGAAGTAGTTTGACAAGGAATGTTGTGTTCTAGAAGCTGATGTACTGAGCAATGTTTTAATGAGTATTCTACCCCCTTTCAAATAGTCAAAGATATTTTATATTCCAGTCGTTGCAACAAAATGTGAAAGTAAGTTCTCTAATCTATTGCACGGTGAAGACAGACTTGCTGGCAACGGGATACTCATTGTGTTAAAGTTCATCACAGAAATTAGGAATGAAATTCGACAAAGGTGATTCACAGAGAAATGAAAGGAACTCACTTCGACCCTCCAGTTTTCTTGAAAGCCATTTCATCATCATCATCATCATCAACATTACCTGCAGAAGGTGACTCAGCAGCTCCTGTGGTGAGTTGCAGCCTTGAATTCTGATAAGAAGATTCCACTGGTGAGGGCGGTGCTGCTGGTGATAAGATCAGCCTTATCAGGGACCTCGGAGCTTTGGACGCTGGGTTTCAACACTCACTCCTCCTTTCCTCCCTCCCTCTCTCCCTCTGTGGTTGGGTGGGATTCCCTTGAAGGACACAAATCAATTCTTTGGGATGAATGACTTGCATTTAGGTCTTTTTGTCTTACACAAAAATATTCTGTCTGAAGGTTCTTTCTCTTTTATATGAAGTCTGGGACTTCAGAGTCTTTGTCAGTACACACACACAAACACACACATATATGTATATATGTGTGTGTGTACTCCACAATGAAAGTGAAGGAGAAACCAGAGGGAGAGGAAAGAAGGAAATGGCCTTCTTCATGTGTCCCAGTAGCTTCGCCTTCCATCAGGCCTCTTCCAGGAACTTTACTGACTGATCAGTTGAAGAAAAATCTAAACTGGACTATTATGTCGACATTTGATTTCAAGACTTGCATAAAATATGAAAGAGTAAAAGTGGTTAATGGTGTTTAGAGCTGTCACAGGATAACATAAAATATGAATTGTATAGTACAAAGTTCGTCCAGCAGAAAAGGTTGACGGTCTCTTGAGGCTAAATAGGTAACTAAGTGAATGAATACCTCTGTCAATATATTACCTGATTTGTACTGATCTTTCATAACATGTAGAAATAGCAGGTCTGTCTCAAATAAACTGATGCTGCTTCTAAAGTCATTGTTTTCACGATAATGAATACATTTGTTCCTGTTAGATTTCTCTCGATAGAATGATTGTTTCTGAATAACATTCTTGCCTGAGACACTGAATTGGGTACACACATTCTCTAACATGGATGCCAATGGCACTGTTTCTCTGATCAGTGGCGATACTGTCCTCACACTGTGCAATCGTTTCTCAGCAGTTTCTGCTGGCTGTCCAATACAGAATGTATTGCAGCCACAGGGAATCTTGTACACTACCCCCTTGTCGTATATAGGGCTGTTTCTTATCAAGGGTCTGCCAACGGCATTGTGATAGAAAAATGCAACAGTTAAATTGGGTCATGTAAGTGGGTGGGTAATATGATGGAAGGCTGGCATGTATGGCAAACACAGCATATTGCTGTCAAAATCCCCATTTCCACAAGTGGAATACCCCCTAGATTTGGGACCACCTTGACATGGTGAGGGGGCTCTTGAACCCCAGGAATCTGTTTCTGGGTTTGAGTCCCAGAGTCCCATAGACCATTAAGTATTTCTTTGAATTAATTTTCGTGGAATTTTCTGCTTTTGCTAAAATCTATTGGACCTGATAAACAGGAAAAGATATCATAACTGGGATTGGGTTTATATCCGAAGCTAAATAGTGGGAACTATGGTAGGAACATCAGTTGCCCGATAATGTTCGGACCTGAGAGATATCAGGCAGAACCATTCTTTAGGGCTGGACCACAGATTCAAGGGGGGTCTGGTTCTGGGGATAGGACTCTCAGCATTCTATTCGGTTTGCCTATAACACGATTAGAGAGGGGATGATAGTATTCTCATAATACTTTCGGTCCTAGCAAGCAGGTTTGGCTTACACTTGGGCCACTATAATCATGTTGTGCCATCCCCTGTGGGGTAGGGTAGGGACCTGGACATTTGGGTGTCAGTTCTGAGTTGTGCCATTGGTGGAAGAATAATCCCCATTAAAGGCTGATGATATCTTTTTAAGGTTTTCAGGTTTAGTATTATTGTTTTTTACCCATCTCAAATCTTTGTCTAGCTTTCATAAGGATTCGAGTACCCCTGGACCCTGTGGTGGTGTTGTTCTGTCGCGGATGATGACCTCTGCACCCACCTTGGAGATTGAAATTTCTCTAAATGTTGATGACTTCTCAAAAAACCCAAATCCACAACCCAAGCATATATGCTGACCTTGTTGGACATAAAAATGATGAAATGATTACAAAGATCAGGCCCCACTTAAGCTTTAGTTATGGGAGCGGAGTACTATTTGATAAAGACCTTTATGACATGACAGAAGCAGAAATTCTAGAAATGTGTCCCACTTCAGTTTGGGGAGTGAAAAAGGCAGCTATTGCCAACATGATCATTTTAACCTTTGTAGACTCTGAAGTACCTTCTCATGTCATATTTGAAAATGAAAGGGTATGAGTGCTATCACTGTTAAGTTGGCCACCCATCAAAAAACTGCAAAAATGATAAAATTTGTATAAACTGCTCAGGTATCCATCATGATGATGAAGTAGTAGAAAAGCAAAATGTGTTAATTGTTAACGGGAACATAAACCCCATAATAGAAATTGTGAAATTTACAAATTTGAATTGTCTGCACTAAATAGTGCTGATGTAGAGCATATAAGTATCGGTTTTGCAAAAAGACAATTAGGTCAACAACCTAGGAGCTATGCTGAAGTTCTTAAGCCACAACCCCTATCTACCACTAGGGATGCAGTGGCAGCACCCTGTAATGTAGCAGGTGCATCAACCCCTGTGGTAGTGGCCCAACCATCTGGGTCAGGTGGTCGGCCTGCTGAGGCTAGAGCACAAGCCTCCAAGGAGGATAAGATGGCACTTAACCCAACCACCCTGGAATTGTCTCAGGCAGAGTCTCTGCATGATTTAATGGAGACTGAAGAGCAAAAGCGCCAAAAGAACGTTCCCCCCCAACCTCTCCGCCAGTTAAACATGCATCACTTAGTAATTGATATGAAGTACTAAGCTTGATGCAAGAACCCCAGCCTGAATTTAAACAAACTGACAAGTAAGGGAAACAAAATGACACCAGTAAATCAACAGATAATAAACCAAACCTGTCAAGACCAGTCCTTTCCAAATCATCTCTTGATAATACTCATAAACAAAAGAGAGTAAATGAGAAGGCTCCATTCGAAGGGCCTTCCACCGAGCCCAAAAAATAGTTTTCAAGTCAATACTACAATGGAACTCTAGAGGTCTTAGGGCTCGAAATGAAGAGCTGAAGGTACTGCTCCATGACCACAGCCCAGGTACTGTGTGTCTCCAGGAAACTAAGCTTGGAGGCACACAGTATAATCCTGGGTTAAATTATGGCATAAATAATTCTCCACCACCAATCGGAGATGGAGCTAAGGGAGGTGCAGCAATTATTGCGCAAAGTCGTTGCAATACTCCTTGCTATCAGTTAATACTCATCTCCAAGCTGTAGCAGTAACTTTCATTTTAGACAAGCAAATTACAGTTTGCTCCATCTATCTTCCTTCTGATTTAGATTTCACTTATAATGATATTCATCACTGATAAATCAGCTGTCTACTCCTTTCCCCCACCATGGTGATCTTAATGCTCACAACCCCATCTGGGGTGGGAACACGACAGATGCCAAGGGTAGGATGTTGGAGGATATTATGGATGATCATAATATCACTATACTCAATAATGGAGCCATGACTTGCCATAACCTCTGTTCCAATACTTATTTGGCTATCGATCTGAGCTTTTGGTCATCTAGTGTTCACATTGATTATGAATGGTCAGTAAATTAATATCAAAATGGGAGTGACCACAATCCCAATTCATATAAAAACAGTTAAGAATCAGCCTTCTGAGTCACCTCCCAAATGGAAGGTAGATGAAGCAGACTGGAAGAAATTTAGTGAGTGTGTTCTCATGGACAAGAATGTAAAATCATTTCCCTCCATCTCAGAGGAATATAATTACTTCAATGACACCACCATCAACAGTGCAATTGCCTCTATTCCAACAACAAAAGGGAAACCCTGTAGACCAGCAGTTCCTTGGTGGAACAAAACCTGCAGTAGTATGAGAAAGATCGCTAGAAAATGCTACAAAAAGTATAAGAGGATTGGAACTGCCCAAGCCAAAGTTATTTACCAATGTGCTGCGGCCAAGCAAAATAAATATTTTAAAAAAGCAAAAAGAGAGTCATGGATGTACTACATTAATGGCATTAGCTCAAAAACACCATCCAAAATGATCTGGAAGAAAATTAAAAAACTAAATGGCAAGTTTGTCCCTGAACCTGTGCCTACCCTTAAGATAAATGGTGACCTAATCACCCAACCAGAGAGGGTCACAGAAAAATTAAGAGAACATTTCTCGAGAATATCGAATTGTGAGAGCCATTCTGTAGAATTCCAAGACATTAGTAATGCCCAGATTTCTCTTGATTTAAGTGAAAACAATTTTGAACCATATAATGCAAAATTTACTCTGCAGGAACTCAAAGATGCCTTGCAGAATACCAAACCATCAGCCCCTGGTGAAGATAAAATACTTTATGAAATGCTGAAACATCTCTCAGAAAAGTCAAAGAAATTTCTTTTAGATATAAATAAGTGAAATCTGGGAAACTGGTATTACTCCTAAGAGCTGGAAATTATCATTAATCCTCCCTATGAAGAAACCAGACAAGCCTCCTGGTTTGCCTAGCAGCTACTGACCAATAGCTCTCACTAGTTGTGTTTGTAAGCTGATGGGAAAGATGATTAACACCAGACTTGTATGGCACCTAGAAACAAATAAATTGCTTTCTCCATTCCAGTTTGGCTTTCAGAAAAGTAGATCTACTCTAGATCCCTTGCTCAGGCTCTCAAACCAAATACAACAAGGTTTTGCTAAACGGCGCCAAACAATGGGAGTTTTCTTTGATTTGGAAAAGGCATATGACACCACATGGTGTTAGGTATTATAAAAAAGTTGTATTAGATGGGCATTAAAGGAAAAATTATCAGATTTATAAAATCGTTTTTATCAGAAAGATATATAAAGGTAAGAGTTGGGAATCATGTATTACAACCTATCTTGTAAGAAGAGGGAGTTCCTCAGGGTAGCGTCTGTAGTGTCACTCTCTGTGCTATTGCCATTAATGGAGTATTAGAAAAGATATCATTACCAGTAAAAGGCTCTTTATTTGTAGATGATTTGGCTCTGTACTGCACAGGATATGATGCAGCATCTACTAGCAGGTTCATGCAAAGAGCCATCAATAAAGTGAGCAAGGGTTTCTATTTTCCAAATCTAAAACTGTCACTGATCTGTTCTGCAGACGCCAAACTAAGGAAACCATTCCAACTCTTACCTTAAATGGAATTATTTTACCTTACTCTACTGAAGTAAAATTTTTAGGGACGGTCTTTGATGAAAAGCTCACTTGGATAATCTTGACCAGTTAAAAGTGAAAATGAAGAGATCACTAAATATTTTAAAAGTAGTATCTAATTTTAATTGGGGTGCTGATAAGAAATCGTTGTTAAGGCTTTATAATGCAGTATGTTTATCAAAGTTAGACTATGGCTGCCAAGTATACTCATCTGCTTCAAAGACTAAACTTAAGGAATTGGTTGTTGTGCATAATATGGGGCTAAGGATCTGCACTGGATGGTTTAGAACTTCACCCATTGAAAGTATTTATGTGGACTCCCATCAGCTACCACTGGACTTAAGGAGGCATGAGCTAGGTCTGAGACACACCATGTGGCTGAAAAGCTCAAAGGAGAATCCTTCTTTTGAGATCTTAAAACAGTGTGACTCAAGTCTTTTGGGATCTTGATCTTCAGTACCATTTCAAATTAGACAGCTGGGTGAACTGGAAGATGAAAGTATAAAAACGCAGAAGATCCTACAAGTTAAACATCCTGTTATCCCTCCTTGGTTTATTCCAGCAATGGATGTCTGCATTAAAGGGACAAAGAAGAAAGATCTTCTGGAATAAGTGAGAAACAAGTTTTTGGAGCATGATGAGAGGCATATAAATGATGGGAAAATCTATACTGACGGATCAATATTGGAAGATGGAGTAGGATGTGCAGTGGTGTGTGAGGGGGAATCATATATAAAAAAGTTATCAGACTCCTCATCCATTGTCACTGCTGAAGCAACAGCCATAGTTGATGCTCTAAATCTTGCATGTGATAGGAAATTTAAATCCACAGTAGTATATAGTGGCTCAAGGAGTGTTTTAGAAGCCCTAAAGAAGTTTAACCCAACCCATCCCTTAATTCACAAGGCTCAGGAATGGCTTTTTTATCTTTCTGTTCGCCACAACTCAGTAAAGTTTTGTTGGATTCCTAGGCACACTGGTCTAGAAGAGAACGAACCGGCTGATAGTAAAGCAAAGGATGCTGCAAGATGTGATTTCTTAATTAATAAGGTGCCACACTTGGATATGCGTCCAGTTATCAGACAATACATTCGTACAAAATGGCAGCAGAGATGGACTTTCCCCATTTTATCCACAAATAGGAAGTACAGAAACAGAAAAAGTATCGATTTTTGGAGTTCGGGTTTTAATCTTAACAGAAGATTTGAGATCATTCTAACACAGCTTAGGATTGGCCATACCCGCTTCACTCAAAGCTGTATTTTAGAGGGAGCCAGTGCCCCAGTTTGCACTCACTGTGGTGGTCAGCTATCCATTGTACACATGCTGGTGCGCTGTCCTAAATTTAATCGCCTTACAGCAAAGTTCTTACTAGCTGGGAAGAATTAAATGATGATGTTGAGGTAGATAACCTTTTGGGTTATCTGAAAGAATCTGGTTATTTTAATGAGATATGATCTTAGTATATTCAATAAAGATTTTAGCCATATTTTATATACTAAGTATATTTTGAATATAAAAGTTAAATATATATTTATTTTTTGCTGGTTCTATCCAATATCATTCTTCATTTTCACATTCATATTTTAACACTGAATTTTACTAGTATGTCATCATTCACCTATTCATTAACTTATATATTTTGCCTTCATTATGGCGCTGAATAATCCTGATGGTGCTTTGTCTTCAAGACCCAAATTTCATAATCAATCAATCACAAGTGGAATAAAAAGAATTTTTTTGGGGTGGGAGCCGCAGAGAGAAACACTCGTCTATATCGTGCAAAAGAAAATTGCTCTGAAAACCCAGTCGTCGTCAAAGCTTTCAGGGCTGACTGGATAAAGAGCACTTCAAACATTGCTCTTTTTCCTGACTGTTTTTCTTGCTTATGATGGAAGGATTTCGCGTTGATAATCAGATTATTGTTACTACCCTATGACCCCACCCTGAGACTTTTCACACCCGTCATGACACCTACGTTTACTGGACTCTTGTTCTTCTCAGCCACATGAGACCTTGTCCCTTCTTTCCTCATCACTGGGGGTTCCACATCATCTGGTGTGCACCTTGGCCAGGTCACATGACTTCTCTGATAAGGACCTTTGCTCCTGCCTCTTCTGTGTGTGTGTGTGTGTGTGTGTGTGTGAGGTCAATGCATACTCTCTCTCTCTGGGACTCGACTGGAGGTCATCTGGTGAACCATGACATTGACCTTCCTTTCTCAAACTATCAAGAAGAGGACAATGAGTGACAGCAAACTTTCTATCATGCACCAAACTCTCGGGGAGACAACAAGCGCCTTCTCCCTTATCTTTCTTTTTTAGAAAGCTTGAGGAGGAGGAGGGGGAGGAAGAGGAGGAGTGTTGTGATAAGCGATAATGTTGGGTATTGCGACAACGCCTCCTTTTGATTTGTTCTGACGATTGAATGAGTATGATCGTAGGAGGGTTTGACAGGTCTGTCTGTACATCTGTCTCTCCATCTGTCTCTGTCTCGACAGACAGTCATGAACAAATCCTTCCCTTCTGTCAGCCATAAGAAGAAAAACGCTCCCAGTTGAAGGAAGAAGAGACAAATAACAAGACAGATGATACGGCCTTGCCAGTGAGACTCCCTATCTCCAACACCCTCCCCCTCTCTCTCTATCCCTGATAAGGTCTGTGTGGGGCGTCAAAGCAACTTGTGCTACTCCCAAATGAGTTACTGAGAGAGAGAGAGAGAGAGAGAGAGAGAGAGAGAGAGAGAGCGAGAGAGAGAGAGAGAGAGAGAGAGAAAGAGGCCTATTTCCCTTCAGCCAGGAAACGGCACCAATGACCTCATCGGTTCTTCCTCTCGTGAGGTCCCACAGGAACTGTCTATTGTCGTGTCCACTCCTTCCGTTTGTTCATAATCATTCTCATAATGGCTGCCCTCTTTGCCTGTCCGTCTGTCTTATCTCCCAAATGTCACTGCTCATACACACACACACACAAACACACACACACACACAGATCAAGCTTGATAATCAAATTCACAGTACTTGAGCTCATATCAAACATAGTTATTCACACTGATAATAATAGTAATAACAATAATGATAATAATAGGTACTACACTGCATATTTATATATATAAATAGATAAATGGAAAGGTAGAAGATGGATAGATTCCTGCATGTATATATAGCTGCATATATATACATACATACATGCATGTATGTCTTTGTAAGAGGCACACTTATCACGAAGGCATTTCCTCTCCCAGTGACACCTCCTCTTATCAGACTTGTGTCTTTATCATCTACAGGATTACAAGGTTTGTTCAAAGGCTGCATTTTGGTACATGATGCATTTAGGATGGATCCCTTCAACTGAATGTTATGCATGTAAAGTGCAGCTCAGTGGAGGACAGGGAATGTGTGGGGTGACTGTAGTGGCTGAAAACATTCAAGCGCTGGCTGATGAGACTTTGTGACTTACAGAGGGCCTGATGGACCCTTAAAAGAAGCAGGTGATGAGAAGAGTCTTTGTGAGTGATGAGAAGATGATCCAGAATCTCTTACCATTGTGACTGCTGATTCTGACTCTGAAGGAAGGAAGGAAGAAGTTTCCTCAGGGGTCTTTTCACGAAGGGCACCACTGGAAGCAGCTGATGACGACCAGTGTATCACTTACAAGGGAACTGATCGCCTGTTGAGGGCACCCAGCTTTATATCCGCATGCCCACTGGAAGCCGGCATAGGACCTTGCCCCTAATTAGTGGTCTTATCTCCTTATCACTGGGGAATCCAGATCATACGATGTGATGACCTTTGTCATGCCTCAGCCAGGCAACGTGACTCTGATAAGGACCTTCATTGCTGCTTCTTCCTCTTCCAAGCAACATGACAGAAGAAGAAGAGATGGAAGTTGTTCTTGTTACTGTGAATCACTCTTGCCTTCATTTGGAGACTCATCAAATAGAGGACTCCACAAGGAGCAGAGACAATGAGTCAGAACAGAAAACATTTTGTCAACAGAATTCTTGCTGTGCTGCTTCATTGCTTCATGAAGTGCAGTTGTCATTATCATCGTCACTTTCTCCTCCCACCATCATCCAAGTATCTCAACAAATCATCCATTCTCACATCATCCTTTCATTCTCAAGTTATTCTTCTTGCAGACACTTTCAGAACCTTTCACCAGTTCTGTCAGTCTCTCTTCACCATCCCTGTTCAGTACCATACCATCTGTCAACACCAGTCACTCTGTCCATAAAAGTATTAATCAGCCAATGAGACAAAACACTCTTGTGTTAGCCTAGATTTCACAGAAAACTAGTCACTCTCCCTTGCTACAAATTCAAACACACACTTTGCTTCCATCACAAGAACCTTATATACATATAGTGTCTTGGGACCCAAGATCACATCCCAAGGCCCATCTGCAAGTGACAGCAGCAGGAGCTATCTGAGTTAAGAGCTGTATTGTTCAAGTGGTTCCTCTGAAAACATGTGACTGTAACAGGAAGGAGAGAGAAGGATATGGTTCACTTGGTGTGTCTCTTTCTCTTATTCATGATAATGATGATGCTTATTTATTTCCCTTTGATGCTTCTTGTTGTGCACAGAATGATGATATTCTCAAGACCTCAGTCTGTTAGGGAGTGGCAGGTTTTATCAGGAATGTTGTTGACACTCATAGCTTCTTTCAATTCTCTTTCGTTCTCTTTCATTCTCTTTCGTTCAGGCGTTTCAGCTGAAAGCCCAAATGACCGAAGAGATAAGGCGTCCCATTTCAGAGGCTGAGTGATAGATAATATCTTGAGTCTTTTAGACTTCGACCAAAGAGCCTTTGCTGCTGTCTGCTGTTGTGTGGGTGGGTGCATTTTGATAAGGTCCTCGACGTCGCCTGATTAGCCTCGACTGCTGCCTTTCTCTCTCTCTCTCTCTCTCTCTCTCTCTCTCTCTCTCTCTCTCTCTCTCTCTCTCTCTCTCTCTCCCTCTCTCTCTCTCTCTCTCTCTCTCTCTGACATTAAAGTCTCGTAACAGGGACTGTCTTTATGTTGGTTATAGATGACACATTTGTCGTATCTAATGACATGTTGGGAGGTGGAAGGTTTCATGATGGTCCTGAAGAAGAAGAAGTAGAAGAAGAAGAAGAAGAAGAAGAAGAAGAAGAAGAAGAAGAAGAAGAAGAAGAAGAAGAAGATATGTGAGAGAGGAGAGGATGAATGAAGAAGATGAAGTATAAGTGTGTGTGAGAGAGATAGATATAAAGAGAGAGAGAGAGAGAGAGAGAGAGAGAGAGAGAGAGAGAGAGAGAGAGAGAGAGAGAGAGAGAGAGAGAGAGAGATATTAACTCTGATTGACACCAGGTACAACAGAGCATAACAAAGGACACCACAGGCTCCTCTCTTGAGGGTTTTCTGATTTGTTGACGACTTGTCTGGGGCTTCTTTCACTGAGGAGGTTCCCAAGGGCTCCTTTTGTGCTGACTCATGATGCAACCCAAGAGGAGGCACTTCCGGGAGATGGCACCTGTTTGTGGAGGTGCCTCTGAATAATATTCCTTCCGTAGCATCAAGTGTCCTCTGCGTTGCTTGTGTTTTTGTCTGTTGCTCTGTCTAAGGAGGTCACCATGAGTCTGTCAGGTCATTCTGAGTCCTGAGAGGGACTCATACGCTCTTCACAGTGATGTCCAGCAGAGAGTGTTTCTCCTTCATGTCTGCAGAAATAGTTTGCCAAGAAAGCTGCATCTTAGAAGTTGGTGTACTGAGCAATGTTTTAATGAGTATTCTACCCCCTTTCAAATAGTCAAAGATATTTTATATTCCGGTCGTTGCAACAAAATGTGAAAGTAAGTTCTCTAATCTATTGCACAATGAAGACAGACTTGCTGTCAACGGGATACTCATTGTGTTAAAGTTCATCACTGAAATTAGGAATGAAATTCGACAAAGGTGATTCACAGAGCAAAGAAAGGAACTCACTTCGACCCTCCAGTTTTCATGAAGGCCATTTCATCATCATCAACATCATCATTACCTGCAGAAGGTGACTCAGCAGCTCCTGTGGTGAGGTTGCAGCCTTGAATTCTGATAAGAAGGTTCCACTGGTGCTGCTGGTGATAAGATCTTCCTTATCAGGGGACCTCAGAGCTTTGGACGCCGGGGTTTCAACACTCACTCCTCCTTCCCTCCCTCTCTCCCTCTGTGGTTGGATGGGATTCCTTCAAGGACACAAATCTATTCTTTGGGATGAATGACTTCCATTTAGGTCTTCTTGTCTTACGCAAAGATATTCTGTCTGAAGGTTCTTTCTCTTGTATATGAATTCTGGGACTTCAGAGTCTTTGTCAGTATACACACACACACACACACACACACACAATAGACGAAGCAATTATTCCATGAGTGCCAACACCAATGCTGCTAGAGAGAGAGAGAGAGAGAGAGAGAGAGAGAGAGAGGAGAGAGATGAGAGAGAGAGAGAGCGAGAGAGAGAGAGAGACCTGCAGGTATCACATACTGATAGAGCATCGTCTGTAGCTTGAAGTAACATTATTATTATTATTATTATTATTATTATTAATATTATTATTATTATTATTATTATTATTATTATTATTATTATTATTATTATTATTATTCGAAGATGAAGAACCCTATTTCATATGGAACAAGAAGCCCACAAACGGGGCCATTGACTTGAAATTCCAGAAGCTTCCAAAGAATATGAAGGGAAATACGGAAAGAAGAGAACCCACTTATTAAAAAGACAAAAATTAATTGATAAATAGATAAAATGTATCAAAACGCAAGGAGAACAGTAATACAGCGTCCTGTCAGTCAGTGGCACTGGGTTTTCCTTTGCGATAGTAATACGCTATTCTTTTCTCTCTCTCTCTCTCTCTCTCTCTCTCTCTCTCTCTCTCTCTCTCTCTCTCTCTCAGTGGGTTCTTCCTCAAATTTTTATCTGCCGCAAGATAACATCGCCTTTGTTATTCATAAATGAACATAGAGCGTTTCTGTGATGAAAGAAGAAGCACAAATCTGTTTGAAGTCGCTCAGGATGGAGTGTTCCTTATAGCGAGGTTTCTTTGAATGCTTGCTGTCATCTTGTGATTGTGATAATGCTTTCTGCTGAAGGTGACTCTCTCTCTCTCTCTCTCTCCTCTCTCTCTCCTCTCTCTCTCTCTCATCTCTCTCTCTCTCTCTCTCACCGCTGCTGAAATATGACGACTAAATCAGGATATTGATGTTAGTTCTCAAAACAGAAGCATATTAATTATTTTTAAAGACTTACTCTCACTTATGGTTAAATATATATACATATATATATATATATATATATATATATATATATATATATATATATATATATATATATATGCAAATATACCTAAAATTGAGTGCACACAGACCACTGATAAGAGAGGAAATGGATTAAAAGAAGAAAATTAAAAGCACAAGTTATTCATAAATAACTTCATAACTATGTTTTGGCCTCATTCTCTTAGTATTATTATTATTATTATTATTATTATTATTATTATTATTATTATTATTATTATTATTATTATTATTATATTATTATTATTAGCTCACAGTTATATAAACACAACGAAGATTCTGTCTGCCTTGGTGTAGTTCTCATTTACTTTAACTTATGACACCTATCATACAGAGAGAGAGAGAGAGAGAGAGAACACTTGTGGCCTCTCCATTGCAAATGTGACGTTTCTTCGTTTCTTCATTTATTTGTTTCCTCTGAGAGAAATTCTCGATAGCCATCAGCTCTACGAGACTACCTCTCCCTTATTAACCCTTACTGGACGGATTGAGCTTCAGTGTGAAGTAAAACAGGTTTGGGGAGGTGGACGGATTGCGCTTCAGTGTGAAGCAGAATTAGCACCACTGTTATGGTAATAATGATTCGAAACAAAGGTGCCAATACTTCTCTGTGCTATAAATTCACTAATGGCAACTTTTATACAGACGTGAGAGTTGGGCCAGTATCAGTAATGCTTATGACTTCAAGGGGAAAGTATTGCATCTCTCTCTCTGACATAGGTCTTTTTGTAAATTTGCTTGTAAATATACGAAGGGGTTGCTGTTGTTTTTTGTTTTTGTCTTTTACGATAGCATGTCGGTTGTAAATGTAATTTTACAAGAAAATTGCAAAGAAATATTAGAAAAAGCATGTAAAAGTAAAAAAAAAAGTTACTGAACCTTCCTTCTCGTAAACTTACTGAATATTTTACAACAAATATGCAAAAAATTTGTTATTGCTTTTATTTCTTATCTGTTTTGATATTGTGTGAGCAGTAATGATAATTTTACAAAATCCAAAAAAACTTATTTATTAGAAAAAACATATAGAAGTTGGTAAAATTTACGATTGTCTTGTAAATGAGGCCCCACAAGGGGTTGTAAATAGTCATTTTCAACTTCTCGCAGAAGGTGGGGAAAATTTTTAGAATTTTTTTTATTTATACAGTGTGAATGTACGTGTCATTCTCTTTCCAGTGATGTGATTTTTTTTTATTTTGCCCACCTCAAAGTTTCCCTGGTCTGGATGCTGCACATTGATAAATTATGTTAATAGTGCGACTTTGTGCAGGCTGTACACACGGAGAGAGGCTGTTTGTGTGTACATCTGTGTATGTATGTCTATATGTATGCATTTATGTATGTATGTACTATGTGTTGTTTCAACCTGAATATTATATATCAACTCTGGCCAGATGTTCACTGCACCTACGTACAAAGAATGCTCTTCCAAGCAGAGAGTTTGAGATCTTTCTTCTACTAAATAAAGCTGCAGGATTATGGAGACGTGTATATGTATGTATATATATAACCCCACGCTTCAGAAAGAGGAGAATTCAAAACAAAAGAATGTCTGTCAAGAATAATGTGGAGTTTGTCATCAGAAACACTTGTTTACGAACTTCAGGTTATGAAAACAAAAGGCAGAACTGTGTGTAAACCACACACACACACACACACACAGTTGCTTGATAATGAGGTCCTCCCTCAACCCAAGAGGGAAACCGCCTTATTCCCGAAGCCAGAAGGTCGAGAGTGAATGTGGAGCTCCTCAGTCCCCCTGAAGCCTTCTCCTTCATCTCTAGACCCATAGAGAGAGAGAGTCCTCAGGCTGTTGGCAGGTTTAATAGAACGATTACCGTCCTGATTACACATATAATGTCTATTAGTTATTAATAGAGATACAACGTTGCTAATTTAACTTATACAACACTAATATAGAGAAGTTATGAAAGAAATTGTCTAGACTCAACCGCCAGCGCTGATAAGAATGAGTCTGTATCAGTAACGTCTCCTCACCGAATGGCCTCTGCTTTCGTATGAGAGAGAGAGAGAGAGCTTTGTATATATTGTTAATCATCAGCATTTCCACATAGCTCTGCGTTTTCAAAGGTCATATGGAATATTGAACAGAGAGAGGGAGAGAGAGAATTTGCTCTCAGAATATCGATCAAGTACCTCCCTAAAAATAAGTGAATTTGTATATGTATATGTATATGTATATATATATATATATATATATATATATATATATATATATATATATATATATATATATATATATATATTCACGTCTAGAGCGGAGTCAATAGTCCTATTTATCATAAGGAAAAACCGACGATCTTCAAAAAACAAAAAACACGAAAATATTTGGGACCATTGAAACTTGAACTCGTCAGGCGTTGCTCTAAAATCACTTATCACTAATAACATTGATAAACCCTCTCTCTCTCTCTCTCTCTCTCTCTCTCTCTCTCTCTCTCTCTCTCTCTCTCTCTCTCTCTCTCTCTGTGCACTGAACAACGCATGGCTTTATGTTAAGATAAGGAGGCTGTGACATTGCATTTAGTGTCACAATGAATATATCTATTAGATAGATATATATTATATTACATTTACTAAATATTCCTTTTAAATACTTAAAAGGAACTCAAAAGTAATAATGGCGTCACTTTATATCCATCAAACAAATAAAATATAAAAAAAAAACGAAAAATGAAATAAATAACATCGGCTATAGTTGCTGTTATTAATTACTTGACAAATAACGGTTCGTTATTTGTTATAATTACGGTGTTTTTAGGGCGTTGTTTAAGTTACAAACAAATAATTATCGCTCAATTATTCCCCATTATTTCGAGATTGTCTTCATTTACTCATTATTATTTTTCGAGATAACTGTCTTCATGTTTTATTATTATTTTTCGGAGGTAATTGTTCATTCTCTCTCTCTCTCTCTCTCTCTCTCTCTCTCTCTCTCTCTCTCTCTCTCTCTCTCTCTCTCTCTCTCTCTCTCTCTCTTCACTTCAGGTTTTTCCTGTTCATTTATTCTTCCCCCTTCATTCCATTCCTCCCAATTCATTTTCTCCAGCTCCACTTCACCAGCAATCAGTTTACCCTCAGTTCTGGTCCTCATCCTTCAGAAATTCGTCTGCCGTCTCAGGTACCAAAACATTCAGAGCAGAAGCCTTCAAAATGAATTGCTTTACAATAAAAAAAAAAGTTTATGTTTTGTAAGATTAGTATTCAGTTTTTTTTTTTTTTATAAGTATCCTTCAAAAATAAGAATATAAATATTTTACGGATTTTTCTGCATAAAAGACAATAGCTCTTTTTTGAGAATTCCCAGCAGACGACGCACAGCAGACAGATATTTTCAAGGAAAACGAACTTAAAATAAAAATACGATAATGAGATGAAATTTCGAAAATCTGTTAAACATATATATTATTCATATAAATACAGGAACTTTGATTTATTTTAAATTTAACATGGATTAGATTGAGAGATTTCATCTTTAATTATTGTATATCAAAAGTCTTTAAGTTACGTGAAATGTTAAGTCTATTAGTTCTTTTATATATACATTTTATAAATAATTCCAAGAATTTTCCCCAATGGCTCTTAATAGCTAATGAGCCTTAGATAATTTCATGATATATCTCTTATATTAAACAGATATATATCTTATAAATAAAACTTCGAATTGTGGATAATAGTCTACATAATTACAAGATACTGCCAGGGACTGACTTGAAAATTTATTATTTGAAGTCAATCTTTCAAATGGTGCAGCTCTGATGCATGTGTATGACTATCATTTTTCAGCATGACGAATTCATTGCTATTTTAGTCCAGTTTCCCATTCGATGACGACTTCGAAGTATTCTACAAGGAGACTCGACAGAATCTCACGAAAATATTTTAATTTTACGGTAAAATCTCAATTTTTAAGGAATAAAATATATTAATACTTAATGTTATTTGATTCAGAGCCTATAAAATGTTTAGTTATTGAATTTTGAAGTATGATTTGGTGTTTTACTTAGAATTCTCTGTCAAATTTTGAAAGAGTTCCTGCCTGCCTGTCTGCCTGTTTCACCGAGCAGTACAGGGAAAATACCTTTTCAGTTTTATCTTTTTTATCAAACTATTCCATTATTGGTGGTTTTTCATATCATTAAATATAAGATAAGATTATTTTATTTGTATTTAATTCAAAATCTTCAAATAAATATTTTATATGCAAATTTCTGAAAGCTTTGACAAAAGTTGTATACTGTACAAAGCCAGAATCTTAATAGTTGCTTTGCAATGTTTTTAAAATTCATTTATTCTGGCAATTTTAGCAAACACAGAGAACAATATTTAGGACGAGAGAAAACAAGAAAGGTTTATTAATTTGTGTCTTATATTAAATCGTTGAAATTTATTGTTATTTATGTAAAACTGAAGGTTAAATGTTCATGTAAACAAATAAAGTTGTCGGTATTATAAGGTCGATTTTTTTTTTATTATTTTAGTTACTTAAAGAGCCAATAGGTGGGTACAGCGTCGCAGGCTTCGTGAATTTCTTGAAATGCCGACCATAAAGTTAATTACGAAGAATATTAATCTCAGAAATATGATATGGTATTGAACGTAAATATTAAATAAAAATAACATTAAATGCGTACAAAACTTTCATGAAAATGCTTCAAACACGAGCCTAAATGGAATTGCGAAGAGCACGAACGTTAGATTTAATGTCACAGATATGTCTCAGAATATGAACTTTTAATGTGATAGTAATTAAATATAATATTTTAATGAAAATTACTCAATTGTATTCCAGAAATTATATTACGGTTTTGTGTATTTTTTAGGTTCTTATTTTAGGCTCGTTGTCGCTCACCCCTAACTATAGCAAAGTCCAGCGTTCTTTGCAGTTAAGCCCCGTCCACGGCTAAAGTCATGACCATCCCTTAGAGCTAATTGGCTGGCAATAGTTTCGAAAAGTTAGTTAATCTGTGGTTCTTTTCATGTTCATTAATATTGCAATGGTTGTTGTACCGAACTAAATTACGTTCTGCAGATTATCAAAAGAAACGTTATATTATCCCCTGAAATAAAATTGTAATACGCATCTCAGTAAAGGTGGTTAAAAAAAAAGGAAAATATAAACGAAGTCAGGAATGTTCCGCGATGCTGCAGTGTTGTGTTTCGTAAGGAGGTTCACCTGAATACGGAGGTGACACAGGAATGTCTGCATTCGAATCGGTGCCCTTGAATCACTGGACAATGATAATTACTGTCTGATATTACTGTCTGATA